>UFQX01000076.1:222133-282443 GCA_900497675.1 Arapaima gigas
GGCCCCCCCCCCCCCCCCCCGGTGGCACTCCCCTGTCCCCGCTCGTTAACATGCAGAACCTGTGAGGTGGGTCCCCGGAGGACGACCCCGGGCAAGGGTCTATCATTAATCAACTTCAGGCGAACACGGTGGGCCAGACGCTTTGTGACGTGCGTTGCTGGAACTCTAAATGAATGCATATTTTCACTAAAGTGTCAATAACAGGAGGGGGGCGGCTGCGGTCGGTAGAAAAGGCTTTTGCTTGGCGCTACATGGTGATAAGAAACACAGCCCTTATGAGAATAATAACGCTGTCAGTTGTAAACAAGGCCAAACATGAACCCGGGCCGCAGCATGGGCAAAGGAGGCGCAGAGGAGATGAGATCTGCCAAATTTCTCATTACAGAAACACCAGAGGAACAAAGCATGGGGGAGCTGTGGTACAGCGAGGAGGGGGCAGGGGCAGGGTGTGAAAAACAAACCTCTGCCAGCTGCAAGGATCCCTGGCGTTAATCGGTGCTGCAAATGCTGCCATCACAGTCAGCCTTTCAGCTTTACAGGCCTGGCTGCTGCTAAGGAATTCCTCTCTTTTTTAACAATCAAATTAGGGAAACATTTGTATGGATTAATATGTTTTAAGAAGGATTTAAGTAAAAACAGTTATTTATGCACGAATTTTTAACGGTCTTGGCGATGTCAAACTGTAACCTACATTTCTCCAGCAAGTGATAATTAGATGACACGGTTTAGCGTGAATAAGAAAAGGACACCCTGTCTATTGGTTTTAGATCAAAGCAATTCCACAAGTCGTACTGCCTCAGGTTTTGATCCCTTGCTGGAGGGCAAACATGAAATTGTTATTATTATGCTACTGAACAGCATGCTGAGTTTTGCATTAATTCTGCCGGTAATTAGTTCTTGATACCTGATTATACGGTGACTACAAAAGGAAACAGCAAAGTTTCCTCGAAATTGTACAGGCCAGTCACTTTGGCACTGGTCTGATTTGAGTGTGTGTGTGTGCGTGCGTGTGTGTGGGGGGGGTGTAGTAGTAGCCTGATGGCTGGACCTGGCAGAAGCACCTCTGGTGAAGATTACTTTGCATTTGATGTGTGTATTTCATGGCCAACACTGCTGTAGTTGGGGATTTAGACTTGGGACCAAAGTAGTTGCCAGCTCAGATTCCCTGAGAGCTCCTCCTGTTGTGTGGCACTTATCCTGATTTTGTTCAAGTTAAAAACTAATAATAATAATAATTATGTCAAGTACTGGCAGTTGATGAAATCACAACACAAAGTGGCCTGAATATGTTGGATTTAAATCTCATATATGAGACTTTTCTTTCTTTTTTTTTTTTTAAAATGGACATACTACGGTACAAAAAAAGTATTATCTAAACATTAAAACATTACAAGTGGTGTATACCATGCAATTCCTGATTGCATATTCTATTACTTGTTTGAAAAAAATGACAATAAGACATTTTTGCCAAATTGCATACTGTGAGTGAACTTAGTGGGAGATCAGGACTGATGAGAGTTTAGAGCTAGAAGGAGGGAGTAAGCCTATGGGCTGGAGCACCCATCCTGCCGATCCCTTTCCGTTTCCACAGCGACGCCCACAGCCATGCTCCATAAGCCTCAGATATGTTCTTCCTCTCTTCTGAAAGGTTATTATTCCACCTTTCCCCCTTTCTAGTACTGTTTCCTTCTAGTTGGAATATTTTGCAATGCTACCTATAAATCTTGGCCCAAAACACATCAGTAGCCTCCCACATCTGGAAACCATGCCATCAGTACTGTGTTATTTTAGGCTTCAGACAAATTAGCAGACACTCCTATATAACAAGTGTATGGGGAGCTGTGGTTTCCAGTCCAACCACAGCTTTCCAACATGGAAAACTGTGACCATTTCATACAGACTAATTATGCTCATTGTTATTTTTATCTTGGCTTCCTAGAAGATTTTGAATGCCAAAAAGAGTATTTTTCATTTTGTGTACAGAAAACAATCCCACTGCACACATTCAATAAGTTCTGATTACGACTGCTAAAATCAACATAGCGTGAAACAGTTGTGCCTATAATAAAAGTATGATCATGTTTCTCTGCTGGAAAAGGGTCTGATGGGCATCTTTTCCCGACTTCTCATAGCAGAACCAAACTAAAAGATGGCGCCTCTCTTAGTAGAGACATTAAGTGGGACTTCACCTTCTCACAGTCATTTTATAGGCCTGTTTAACTTCCCTATTGAGGGCTCCATGTGACCAAATGGCAGACCTGGACAACACTCACATAGCTGGCAGAGGGGAGCGGCCGGGACTGCTGTCGCTGCCGTTGCTGTTCCCATGGTCCATTGCCCCATTCAGCTCCTCCCGGATTGCGTTGGCCAAGGAGTTGAGAGTGGGACTTCCGATGGAAGCAGTAGTGTAAAGAGGTATGTTGCTTTCTGCCATTGAAGCCTGAAGAACAAGGGAACCATATGAGCAGTTCTACTTGGGAGACAGGAAAGCTATCTGTTTTCAGTGCTGGCAGGAAAACTGTTGTTGTGCCTTTAAAGAGATGCCTAACCTGACCATTACAGTACAGCACGAATATTTATTACAACAGCAGGTTTCTGTTAAACAACACAATCACTTAATACTGTTGTGTGAAGGAGGAGAGTGAAGATGCTTCACCAGACGTACCTGAAAGGCAGCAGAGAGTGCTGGACCATAACCCAGACTAGTCTGTATATTCTTCACCAGGGCGGGGCTTCTGTACATGTGATCAAGCACACAGTTACTGGTGGACAATTACTGACTTCATCAGTGCCGGTTTTAACATACCGCAGCCTATAATACCACTTAGTGTGAAAGACTTTCTCAAATAACAGATACTGTCAGTATCGTCAGTTGGTAAACATGGTGAATACACTGTAGATATAATTTCTTTTGTTTGCTGATTTGTAACACTATTTCTCAGTAAGACTAAGTGGTGCCAAGTTACATCATATCCTGCAAAATACTATTGTATACAGATGTTAAAGGTTTTGACATTCAAGTGTCTTATAATATAGGGGTAAAATCTGCGTAGAAGTACCATATTATTACATACTGTTTATTGGACCATTTTACATGTGCGAACAGTTTAAAACAGTTAGGAAGTGTGACTAGATCTTTCATTCACATGTACAGTTGCAGAGAGAGGAAGGAACAGCAGCTGATGGAGTGGAGCTGTGTGAAAGCAGGGTTTAGCAGGAGGGTGTGCGGGGCATTGAGGTGCAAGGCATGGCACAGAGGAGCAGCGGAAGAGCCGGGATGCAGGTGGGGGAGGAGGTCTTACTGTACGAGCAGCTCATCAGAGTTCTTCCGGGGACGGCCCCGCTGTATGTGGCGGCCACGCTTAAACTCCTGGTCATCGACGGTCCAAAAGGACCCAAACTCATCCTCTATTCTCACAAAGCACTTATGCAGCGAAAGGTTGGTGCGGATGGCGCCCTGGTGGAGGGAGGTGGGGGAGGCAGATGCAGGAGCAGGGATGGCAGGAATGGGATGGAGGACAAACACAAAAGACAGACAGCAGGCATGTGGGGGAGAGATGGTGGGTGGAGGGGTGAGGATAAAAATGCAACAAAGCATAAGCCAATGTGCGTTACTCTGCGTCACCAAGGGCAGGGCACCAGAAGCTGGAGATGCACAGCGAAGCAAGCGAGAGGGGGCAGGGATGGGGTGGGCGTCGCAGCACAGAGACGATGAAATGGAGCACTTTCTCCTTCTCCCATCATGCACCACTCTCGCTGATGCTGCCCAGGAGTTTGGGCAATGGCGGACCTACCCGCTGATCTTTTGTGGCCTTCTCTTTTGGAACTCTACCTCGTCCACTGTCCACACTGCCCCCTTTACGTTCTCTACTCGCACAAAACACTTGTGAAGACTAAGATTATGCCGGACTGCGTTCTGCAGCAGGTGTGAAAGGAAGAGAAGGTTTCTATCAGAACACTGGAAGGGTCCAACAGCAGCACTTCACAAAAGTAGCATGTCAAAAGCAAGAACAATGTGCATTTCTGTCAAAAAGCAGAACTCAGTAAATACCAGCATTGGGGGGACACATGTCAACATCAAAATGTAATCATTATCAGTGCCAATATTGTCCTTTGTGCACTGTCTGCATACAAAAAAATTAATATGCACAAAAAATGCTGTTTGGGAAGAGAACCAACTCATAATTCTGCCCAGCCCTTAAGACTGAGCAAAGTTTTTGGCAAACCAGGCAGACATTACTTTCTGGCTCATCCGGGCCCGTTATGACTTTACAAAAATGCTAACAATGGGGGATAGAAAACAGCAGCCGGTACAGATGGTCCTGGAGTCGACTATTCATCAAACCATTTGTGCAGCGTGCGGGTCACTCTACCCAAACCAACCGCACACAAACACATGGACCTGCTGCTGCTTGTGTGTGTGTGAGTGTATGTGAGTGAGTCTGAGTGTGTATGAGTTCAGCTCAGTCTCCATGCAGGGCTGCATCACGGTAGTGGTGGTGGTGGGGGGTGGGGGGGTTCGGTGTTTATGACTACAATGTGCCCCCACGGAAGGCCTGTCAGTGTCCAGTGGAGCGCGGAGCTAAAGAGCTGCGGGAGGACGGCCGGCTTGGGGGCTGTGTGGCCCGCACTTGTGCACCTTCCCAGTGTCTCACAAAGAGAGCCCATATGTTTGCATTTTACGTGTCTCCTAGTGAGATGGAAGCCACTGATGTTTAAAGGCCGGGGCTGATTTGCTGAACTCGACAGTCACAAACGTTAACACTAAACTCAGCGTCCTTTAAACAAATAAAGAGCACATATTTTCTCAGCTTTTGTACAAAGGGCAGCTCACTTTTCTTTTTCAATTCTTTAGTCAAAGTATTTTTAGTTACTCTTGGTATATATATTAATTTTGGGTACTTAAATAATCCTCACTATATATTAACAAGCATCACTTTCTGCTGTTACTGAAAGGTGGGAAACATACCTTCCATGTTGCTGCATTGCGTCTGAAATATGCAAACATTCGTGTGAACCAGTTGTAGATTTCATTTAGTGTTAGTTGCTTTTCTGGAGATTCAAGAATAGCCTAGGAAAAAAAGGAGTTAATTTTTTCCCATTTTTCTGATTGCGGAAATAGAAAATGTACTTCCTTACTATATGTTGCATTGTATTAAGAATTGCTTTTAATTTATTTAAACAGCTTTAAACACATCCTACCATTTTTTTCTTCTAATGAAGAAAAGCAAAAACATTTCTCATGCAGATTATAGGCCAGTAATTATCCTGAGCTCAGATTAATTCTTGAGATCAGAGATTACAGCGGCTGGCGATAATTGACTGGCCATCGTTTAACAGGTTCATTCCTACTGTTGTGTGAAATGAATTTCAGAATAATCAAAGTCATTGTGATGCTTAATCAAAAGGAATTGTTATAAGTGGCCATTTTAAAAATCCTTCTTACAGTTTTTCTGCTCATTTGCAGATGGTTAATGCACTGCTGTTTGTCTGAATTACATTTGAAATGTAAAAAGAAGAGGCAGAATTTAAAGTGGGGAAAAAAAAACACATTTTGTGTCTCCTTCAAGTAGTAATAAACTGTACATCCAATTTCAATGAGCCAAGTCAGTGAAGCAGATTACAATGCAATTTGGGAAGTGACAGATTAAAAACATTCTCCGTTACTGGCCTTGGCTCAGTGTGTGTGTGTGCGCGTCCTTACCTGCCGTATTAGCGAGGCATACGTAAATGGAGGTCTTACTTCAGCATTCATATAAAACTCCTTGTTCTGTGCAATGTCTGTAGATGGGCATAAAAAGTACATTTCAGTGTTAGAGACACGATTAAACGGGAATTCACTTAACACATTGTTATTCATCTTTCTTCTTGTTTCCAACAGTGATGGTTATTTCAGTTGCAAGACGGAGGTGACTTACACTTATTGAGAATTGCCAGTTTATAGTGTGCATGAGGTGTTTGTTGGAGGGGGTCATGACCAGCAGTGTGTTTACCTGGGGAGATGGGCATGTTGTACTTCTCTGAGTAGCGTCTTCTCATTGGCCCAACACTGTGCAGGCTGTTGGAGGTGATGACGGAGGGGCCCTGGGGTAGAGGCGTGAGGGGAGTAGGCGTGGTTGGGGTCTGAGGTAAGCTTTGTGGGGATGCTTCTGGTGCTGTCTTGGAGAGGGTGGACACCAGGTTCAACTGTTTATTTTTGGGGAGAAAAGCAGGGGTTATCCACAGTCATCTCTCAGCGAACATGGCAGTAAGTGGTAAAGCAACGTTGAAGTTAATGGATCTTCTCAAGGGCGTGTCCTTCCACCCATGCTTCACATCTCGCACACCAACAGCTGTGGAAGTCAGCATGACAATCGGCTCATAATAAAATTTGCTGACATCTCCGTTATCGTTAGGCTCCTTAGTGAAAATGAGAACTGTCACGGTCCAGTTGTGGAGGATTTCAAAAAATGGCGATAAGTCATTTTTCAGCCGAATGCAGGAAAAACAAAGGATATGATATTTGATTTCAGACTGCAGCCTACACCTTCATTACAATTATCAGAGGGCTGAGGATTCATACTGTGAATGAATATATACATACTAAAAGTCATTGAAGAGAAACATAATGCTGAGGGAATTTGTAAGAATAGTCACCAATATCTATACTTACTGAGAAAATGGAACGATTTTAGTAAGCATATCCACAAGGACACATTTTTATAGATCCTTTTCTGAGCTGGTCATTTATCTTTTGTGTGGAAAATATAGGTGTCAAAAACACTACCAGACTTAATGCATGAGATAATTAGGGTTCAGCAGGTTAATGTACTTGTGCAAGGGAGAATAGAGTTGGTCACAAATGTATTGGAAATAACCGTATTTTTTGTTTCTTGTAAATGTTCTGGGTTTAAAATAATGATTAAACATCTGGATGTTCAGGATGATTCAGGTGGTTGGCATTATTGCACGTTCATTGTGTAGTTGTATGGACCCTGAAGGGTAGGCAAAGTTCTGTTTCTGATCTGCCTTGTCAGTGCACTTCGATCCCAGAAGTGTGAAGCGTCCTAATGAGCGTTCACACACAGCCTGGCCTGGACCGGCCCCGCTCTTCACCCGTCGCACAACACAGCCCTCCTCATCTCTTTTGTTTGATCTGCTGGCGTCGCCGACATTCAGACCGCCTGTAGCAGTGTAGCCCATGGTGTTGGGTACAGTGAAGGATGGCGCGGGGGGTAGGGGCACCACTTTAACATGCTTGACAAATGACAGTGTGATTCACACCTACCGCTGAGAAGCCCCCTAATAAGCTACAGAGGAAGCGGCCAATCTGGGCTAATTACAAGGCGAAATTGTATTGTAAGGACTCTAATTAGGAGATGCTTATAGAGGTGATCTAATGATTAAATGCTATATCTGAATGACCCCATCATCTGGCTACGCCGCTACAAAGATGTCTCTGGAATATTTTGTAGAAAGACATATTTTTTTCAAGGGGGAGAGGCGGGATATTAGTAATAATGGCTACAAGGTAAACTAATTAAGCAGAGAGCTCCAAAGGTATACGGAGGCTTAAAGCAGCTGCAGCCGTTCAGAACGTTGCCAGATCTCCACAGAGGAGCGGCAGTCAAGTGGAAAATTCTAGCCCGACCTCGTGCTCCCACTATTAATTTGCAGGAAAACTAATGACAGATATACAGATTCCCGCAAAATTGTTCTAATTGCTAATTTGCCGAAGGAGGCCAGTGTCCAAATTAAACATGACTCGAGCCGGCGAGGAGGGAAAGGGAGAGAGGCGAAGTCCGGGCGCCGAGGGTGTCTCCTTGCTGACAGTCGTTTGTGGATCGAGCTGACAAATTAATGGAATGTCAGGACTGTCGATGGCTCACGAGGTATCGGGTGTCTAATTTCTTCTGATGATGGCGGCGCAGAGGGAGAGATGCAGGTGAAAGTGGACAGAGACTGTTTAACACATGCGCGCACGCACACTGCAGATACGTTCATGGCCACTTGGTTGCCGCAACCCTATTAACAGTCATTACCACCAAGACGCTGGCCTGGATAGACAGGTGTAATAAAAAAATTTGGAGGCAGCACCACCTACACGCTCTTTGAGGAAGCATTGTATTTCTAAAGTTCACATCCATTTTCAGTTCTCCTAAATGTAATGCAATCCACAGGCAGTCTTCTTGCTGCTAATGTTGGTTATTTAAACTTGATTAAATAGAAAAAAATGGCTCACATCCGATAATGTTAAAATGTAATAATAGTGAATTTTACATGAAAATATGCGTTGCATGATTTACATTCTTTTTACATAATAATAATAAAAAATAGTAATTACATGTATTAATGTTTGTGTACAGACAAACTGAGTGGTGTAAACAATGGGACAGGCAGAGCTCTAATGGGCTCCTTTTTGTTCCCATCATGCATTGGGTTTACTCCAACACAGAGACAAAATGAGGCTTCAGACAGAAATTAATTAAATGGTAATTGGTGATCTAATTATACTGCCTGTGACTCGCCAAGCTGCTAAAGAAAAAATAAACAATCTCCCCTTAATTATGTATAGCAAAAGGTCAGATTTCTGACAAGAATGTTTAGTGACACCACCGACACAGATAAAAACAATTACACCGTCGCTCTTTTGCATGTTTATTAGTGGTGTTTGCATTTCAACTGTTATGTCTTATTATGTGTTTGGTTTGTGTGTTTGAGTGCAGTCATTTTTAGCCACACAGGTAATGATACAATCATTATTAATGCGTGTGTCTGCCTGTGAGAGACATATCTCGATCCACAATGAGACCAGGGCAAGTCAAACAACAGACTAATCCATTAAAACCACAGATTTGCGCACAGCGATTAAACGGGCCGTTCCAGCCCTTCCACCGGCGCACACACAACACCGCGTCTCCCTAACAACCGGTCAGTGTGGTTGCCAGCTCCCTCTGCTTTGATGGGCCTGAACCAACACGTCTGTAACTTCCATCCCGCTACAGCTTCTCCAATAATGGCGGAGTTGAGTTCTGGTCGACACAACAGTGCCATCCCCTGAACTCTATGACAGTGGAGGTGTGCTGGCACGCACTGTCTGCGCTGCTGAGAGTCACGGTTAACTGCATGCTGTGATGCGACAACCCCAGTGGCTGTGCAGTCAGGGTTGGATTCGGTGGGGGTGTGGAGCTGTAAAGAACCTCAGATGCTATCTGCCACTGAAACAGCTTTCCGTATACAAATGCCCCCCATACCCCCCAGGCGGCGAGCCCTTTTCGTTTGACTGATCCACACCATCAGACAGGCAGCCTGACGTCACCTTGGCCCTACTGTGTCTGTGAATTCACAATGGCACCGAGGGGCTTGTCACAGTGTCGCAGACGTGCTCGTGTGGAGAGCCACTCCTGCGTGTTCTGTGAGCTCCTGCGCTCCATACGCGTTTCCACAGGCATGGTGATACACAGCATATGAGAGCAAAATGCTGCTGTTAGAGTGTGACACAACATACAGCACCTCTTTCTCTTTTTTTAATGCTTGTCAGGGAGATGTCAATTTGTAAATGTGTCCTATTTGAAGAAGCCAGTCCTGGAAAACATTGATGAAAACCTTGTTTTGGTTCAGGCACATATCCGTGATATTACTTAATGTATTTATTAGTTCCTGCGTTATATGGTGCTGGAGTGTACCAAATAAAATTAATATGTACACATTGATGGCGGAGAATCTGGTGCAATATTTGACTTACTAGGTGCGAGATACTGATTTGCTCTCAGTCAAAGGATTGACCAGTACAAGTGTGTACTTTGAGTGTAATGTAAAAGTTTTTTAGGATCTCAATTGTCAGCAGATGGGGTCACTAGGAAGCGAGCCAGTACCATGTTATTGAAAACCACAAACCCTCTAACTCACGGCTTGCTTTCGTTACACGGAGCTGAACTGAAATAGAAATATGGGGAAAAATTTACCGTTATTAAAAAAGCTGTATTTATGTTTTTATTCTGGCAAACAGACATCTGTTCTTCGAAAGAATTACGACAGAGAACTGTCCAGAAAGAGGTGCTTTTGTTGATCTGATGTATGGCTGTGCGTAGTTAGAAGGGCAAACAAGTGTGTTTAACATGACTGCAGCACTACTCACTGGCTGTGGGGTGGCCTTGGGCTCCGTGGACTTGACATGTAGGTGAGTCATCATGGCTTGCAGACGTTCTTTGTCCTTTGCTAACTGCAGGGAAGCAAAGCCGAAAACTTGTAAGAAAAGATTGGGAATTCAATGCTTTTTGTGCTTCCACCAGACTTTTTTTGTTTTGTTTTTTTCTTTCAAAAAAGAAACAGCAATAAGTGCCATAGTGATGCTTCAGAAAATCATCTCGAGAACGAATCCACTTGAGTATCCATCAGAAGCTCGTCCCTGTCTCCTGTCTCATACTCAGGGCTTTGACATGCATGCTAGTGATGACTCTGCCTGTCACCCGCGCCACAATTACACTCCTACACACACTATCCCATGATGCTCTGCTGTCTTAAGGTTAAACAAGAGGTGCAAGTCAGTGTGCAGTTTTTTTTTTTTGCAACACTCAAGCATTTCTGCTGTGATGCCTGTGCAATGAGTGTGTGATGACCATCAGATAGGTCAAGGTCCTGGTACTGGTTGACAGCTATATGACGGGGCTTAGGAATATTTGGTAATACTACTATTTTAAAGCTAGTATGAGTATCAGGCAACACATGTGAAATTTAAAGTTTTATCCACATATTGTCCTGCTTGTTTTAAACGGTGGAAAGTAATTTTTTTGTTACATATATACAACTTTAAGGTAACAATGAGTTGTACAATAGTACAGATTGGCAATCCTGTACAAATTTAAGGCAAAGCAGCTGTTATTATTACTAGTTACTACTGGACTTCAATTCCCATTAGCCATCATATATTATTCAAATATCCTATCACAATTACAACAATTAAACACATCTTTTCTGTAGTGTGTTTTTCAGCAGCTGCATGCCTGGATGATACTTCAGGACCCATATCAGCCTCTTTTAAGTGTTTGACACTCAGAGACCCTTTGCAACTCCCGTGTCATTTGCCTGTTTGTGAGACGCGGTTTGGGGAGAGGCCCCAAGGCACCGGCAGCCACTCCCTGTGGGACTCCATCTGCCCGGAATCAGTGGGAAACCACGGTTCTTGGCTGCATGGTGTGGTCCAGAATGGCCTTTGAAACAGAAATGCACTCCCTCTGCAGGGCTGAGATAATACTCGGTCTGCCTTCCCATAACCCTGAGGAGATGGTCATGCTGTGGAAAACAGGTTCATCCTCAGTTTCTTGGTGCTGACCTGTGATGGTCTTTTCCAAATTTTTTTTTTAACTCATTATTTTCTAAAATTCGATTTTAAGGATTATATAGATAGAATTTGGCATATATAGATTTTTGATCTCCTTTCCTCCATGGAGCTTATTTACTGGCTAAGATGTTTTGTGTTATGTACTGGAAGCTGTATTCCTTTATATATTGTGGGAGTTCCCTTATGTACACAGATAATGTACCATCACATGGTCACTGTGAAATTCTTTGTTTCTTAGTCTGCCTTGTCGCACTTTAGCTTCTTGAAACAATTTTATGTTAAGGATCATTCTCAGGGCTCTCTTGTTGTCTAAGTCAGTTACACCTTGTTCTCTGAAGTTTTGTTTAGCTATTTCTTTTTGGCTCTGACTTGTTTGCAATTAACTGTGATTTAGCGGATGCCCAGTTTGGATGTCCTGAGCACAATATCAAATACAAGGAAAGTAAATTCAACCGAAATAATCTCTGTTAAGTACAGTACTTCATTATGAATGAGCAATGTAACAAAACTGATCTATTTCTCTCTCTCTCTCTCTCTCTCTCTCTCTCACACACACACACACACGCACACACACACAGAGTCAAGTGTCCTAGGGTTTCTTTTGTGGAAAACCTTCATATGCACATACTGTGGTGCTGTCAGTACCTCAAGTGTTATTTACTTGGAAACAGTTTGGTCAGACGGCTCGGAGCCTAGTGGTGTGGTGCAGCCCTCTGACAGATATTTTTTTATTGTCAACACCCAATGCTGTTGCTGCCTAAGTATTTCAAAAAGTGTTTTATTATTAGTGCCAAACAGTTAAAAGTCATAAATGACTTTAAAACCTAGTAAAATTCAAAATGTAATTATCTTCTCCACTTAGCCCCGGGCCCTTCATATATCTTTGCCTGGCTGTCATGCATACATAACACATTTTTAATGACTGGTTACTCACAAATGTACAAAATAATTTTATTCCTCCACTACCCCAGCTCCCCCTCCCCCTATCTCTGACCCCATAGTTCATATCCACAAGGTGGGGAGGGCATAGCAGACAAAGGGAGGTTGTGAGCAGAGTAAGAAAACTCTGTAGGAAAACCAAAAAAAAAACAGCACACAGGGGACAGTACCTGGAGCTCAAGCTGCTGCACAACCTGCATCTGGACGCGGCACTGCGCCGTGCTTCTGTCGTCAAGCGCGTGCTCGTTGTTAAGGTGCCTGGAAAACACGTGAGACATGTCCGTGCTCAGTCAGGGCCTCCCACGTTCAGACTCATTGAAAAACATGTCACTTGCTTATAATATTTACAAATGATTACAGCTGTCACTCTGGCTGGCTGACACCGCAGCAAGAGCATATACACACGCTCACACACAAATGAGACATGTAGTACTCCAAAATAAACAGATAAATGTGAATTATATCATCCGTTTTCTCATGTTGCGGCAATGTAATCATCTTTATGCAAAGAATGTTAAATAATATTGACTGAAATGTATATTTTATGAAGTTGCTATAACTACTGAAAAAATAAGTTTTACAAATAAAAAAAGACTTGCATTTCAGTTTGGACAAGTATTGTGAATTACCCCCCTCAAACCCCATGATAGTTTCAAAAAAGGAGCAGTCTCTGTTCTCTTTTCCAGATTCTCCTTATTTTTGTGTCTTTTTTCAGTTAATTATGTCATCAAGATTAAGAGAACTCAAATGAAGCCAGAAGGAAGGCAAAGGACAACAAGAAGAAGAGAGATGGAATCTGTCACCAACTTGAATTATGAATATAATTATGCATGATTATTTTATACGCCGAAGATGTTCTCTTTTTCTGCACGTTTATAACTAATCTAAATAAGTAGCGCGCCGGCAGCAGACAGGGGTTTTTTCATGATTTATATAAAATGGTGGAGATAAGGTTGGGCGAGTGAAGGAAATATGATTGGAGGATTTTTATCAGCCTCCACATGAATTACTGTTTGAAAATGCTTATGCAGGAGCATTTCATTAATCATTTAATCATAATCCGAGCAGGATGTTTGAACTGATTTCACAAATACCCTTTCATTTCAGTACTTCATTATGCTTGCTAATGGATCCAATATATTATATATATCATAAATTATATCACATCTTCGGTGACCATGTAGGTCACTGTCGCCAGGCATGCGTCTAACGCCGCCGTGGCAGCGCGGGAAGGATGGCGTGCTGGTGACGCGCCTGTTGTGTTGCACGCACTTTTTCTGTCATTTACTGCAAATCAAAGGTAGCCAGACTTGACCGGGCCAGCGATGGTGGCATTGCGGCCACGTCGACGGCTCTATAAATCTACGGCTTTGCTTGCAGACGGTGGGGAGTGGCGGGGTTGATCACTTAACGCACGACAACATGTTTGGACATTAAAATCATGTGGTCAAAACAGATGTATGGTGGGGAGGGGGGTTATTCATCGTATTGCTGCCATGGAGATTTGAAATCATCTTTTTAAATCTTAGTATGGTCATTCTGATATACAGTTAATGCTTTTCTTACAAACAGATGCTATATTGACGTACAAACAATGCTGAGTATAACAAAAGGTGATTTTTTTTTTTTGACACTTTTGGCATGGGAATCCATTTTAAAGAAAAGACAGCAGACGAAAGAAACGCAAATGTGGAAATTAATTCAAAATATGGTTGCAAATGGATGCAGCCATTTTAAACTTTCATCTGCTCTTGAATTAAAGAATTAAGCAGTGAAGTAAAAATTGAGTAAACATTTTCTGAGCACATGAGCGTACTAAATATGGGGAAAAAGAAGGGAAAGAGGGATAGGTGAAGATGTTTCAAGTTCAATTTAACTGGCACCGACTGCATTTTCAATGAGGAGTGCCCTACGTGACAAGCTTTGGAATTTTTCCGTTCACAGAAGCGACGCTCGCTCCCTCTTTTCATCCTTTGTTACATTACTTTTTTTCCCTCCTAATGACATGGAGAGTCACAGTGCATAATTAATAGGAAATGAAATATTCAAATGGCCCCTAATGCAGCTCTGCGAAGAGTGTCTGGACATGAAGAGCACCGAGTACGTGGAATTGACATCCAGGGAGGCTATGGATGTTGGCATGTGTCACTTTTTGGACTTCAAATGAAGCAGATTTTAAAAGCTTTCTGGCAGAATGACAGCCACTAATGTAAATTGCCACAATAAAACAAGTTAAATAGACATTCCTTAAACAGTTGGCTTTTTACATATCATTTAGCCGCCCCTTGCTTTCTGTGTTTAAAGATATGCTGGGAGTGAGGCTGCCCCAATAGGACATTTATCTGTCCAGGAGATGGCTGAGCAAACTTGAGATGGCTTCCATTGTTTACCGCTCTCAAACATGTCAACAGACCAGAAACGATGTCAATCGCCTAACAAAATCCATAGATTAGTGCTGCCTGTAACACACACAATATGGGTGCACAGCTACATACACACAGATGTCTCAGGTGTATTACCTGATCGCTTCCATTTTCACATCCACATGTGTACATAACATCTGTAATATTACCGTACTGTTTCACTAAAATCTCATGTAGCAGTTTGCACAAGTCATTTTTTCCAGGGGCTTGCGCTGAATAAAGAAAATATGGGTTATTCTCTGTACAGACAGAGGAGCGATGCTGTTAGCAGGAGGGCCAGATGACAGTGCTGCTGTTCCTTAGGGTTATTTTAGGAGGAGCAGAAGCAGCATGAAGTCTGTCAGTGCACCGTCTCTCAGCTTCGTTCCTCTCCACAGGACAGTGTGGATGGTCGGCCTCCAAAGTTATTATTGCACACGGGACGCACGGCACGCTGGCGGTC
This sequence comes from Arapaima gigas, assembly GCA_900497675.1. Classification (NCBI taxonomy): domain Eukaryota; kingdom Metazoa; phylum Chordata; class Actinopteri; order Osteoglossiformes; family Osteoglossidae; genus Arapaima; species Arapaima gigas. The sequence continues at coordinate 237,258 of UFQX01000076.1, forward strand.
AGGCACTAGGTGGCAGTGGAGGTTCACACGGGCTTGACCTTTCAAAGGTCACTGAAGAGGGGGTCCTGAACCTCATAAAAAAGGAGCAAGCTGTGCAACAAGGCAGACCCCACCCTTGCCGGGCTGAATCAAAAACAGGAACAAGACTTGGGCCTTTTGTTTATCAAGATAGTGCAACTAGGTATGTAATGTTTTCTTTGAAAAATAAAATAAACACGTACATGGTTTAAAACAACATCACAGTCCTGTGTTAGTTGTTACTGTTGGCATCAAGTACCAAAATCTGGTTGACGTTAAAAAACAGTCCCCTTCACCTTTCTCTGCACGGTAAAACTGAGTTCTGCTGACTAAACACTCTGCTTTTCTCCCGTCTCCATCCTAGGGGGGGGGCTATTCCTTCTCTGAAACAATCCAGAATTCTCCTCTGCAATTTTGGAGATTTATTAGCATATACCTTATGTGCCATGTTATTTGTATTTGTGTTTGTATTTTTTGGAAGTTGCCGAGCCTCAGTGCTGGAATTTCATGTGGAAGTGCTTAAGAGCCAGAGAGTTAACACCTAAGGCCTCGGCGAGCAGCTCGCACAGTGAAACAAAGGCTGCTTTGTGGAGGCTCTCCTCAATGTTTTCTTAACATGTTCCAAGCAGTTTAGGCAGGCAACTAAAGTAAACAAGATGTTGCTATGATAAAAACACTTGTAAAAACAGAGAGCGGAGTGCCCTTTGTAACTCCTTTTTAAAACAGAATTTTACTGAACGGTTGTACTTTAATCCCTTTCAGTTTTATAAACAAAGGCTGAGGCAATCGCAAAATGTAATAAATAACAGCGTATTCCATGTATCCCAGGCAGAGCTACTAAATATTTCTTAAGAGGAAAAATATTTTGTTTACCGCTAAAATGTTTAGGTTTAAATCTAGGTAGGGCGAAAGGAGGTAAATGAAATAAACCTGGTTCCCTTTCATTTTTGCACAGCCAACTGTCATTTCTTATGTTTCTTCAAGTAAACACAAGTCAAACACTGCTTACATTATTCTGTCAGAAAGTGATCACTCAAGTGTTTACAGTGCCTCTAGACATTTTGTAAAATGTCTTCAAATAAACTTCGCTGAGCTGCTTGCCTACTTGGATTATTAGTTGGAAATGTGTCTTTTTGCCAGGTAAAAGTGGTGGGCCTTTAAAAACGACAGCTGCGCCAGCCGTGGTTCTGCTGCCCTTTCCACACTGGACCCCTCTTGTGCTTCGACCGCTTGCTTCAGCTTCAACCCTGAATAATGTAATAACGTCATATCTAGTTTGGACCGTCGCTAATCCACGGCGACGGGGGCTCATCGATCTACTGCTGCAGCCGGGTTGGGTCGTGGCTTTCTGCTTTGGGATGCGGCACTTGGTAGTAGGGCTCAGCTCTGCCCGAGACCCACCCGGCCGTGGAAATGTGGCTTCTGAGCTGGGCCCTACGTGTGGACTACAGCCCGGTCCCGTCTCAGAGACAGGGCAGTGGCACCCAGGCATATAATTGTACCTCTGCCTGAGGTGGATGAGTAAACAGAGACCTTCTACCACTGTAGGACAGTATGCACAGGTGGCTTCAACAACAGTGTCCAGCAAGGAGAACAAACAGATGGTTGGGATTTGTTTGACAAGGCTGGTTCTGGCTGGGTTCTAGATGTGAACAAAGAGCTGGTTCTGCCTGGGACTGATGAGGAGACAAAGGGCTGACATGTGCGGCACCACCCATGAGAGGAGGGTGCGCTGGGCGTGGCCTGGAGGCAAGGGCAAACATGCAGAGGGCCTGCGGCGTCTGCTGGCGAAGATAAACATCCTCCTGTTGTTTGTTTGGGAGAGACTGCCAGAGTCTCCATGGGTACAACACTTGTCACAGACACTGAAGACCGTCCAGAGAGGGAAACGACTGTGCCGTAAGGCATGCGAACCGCAACAAACAGGGTGTCCGTGTCAGAAGCAGCAAAGAAAGAAATAGAAAGACAAAGTGCAGAACATCCTGGGATGCAGAAGGAGGAGTGACACAAGTCTCTGTACTCACTTGAGGAATGACTGGAAGTCATCAAACACTGCTTCACACCCAGGCCACTTGCACACTCCGTGTCCGTAGAGCGGATGACTGTGCTGGGGGTGGTCGTCCAGTGTGGAGCTTAAGGACAGGAGACAAAACAGGAACATAATGGATCCAGGAGTCCGATATAGCAGCTTAGAAAGCCCATAGTGCGGGAGTCCTGTAGCACCTAAGAGGTGCATTAGGATGTGGGTTCAAATCCTGCTGAACTCTGTGTGGAGTTCTCCCTTTTGTATGGGTATTCTCTGGGGACTCCGGGGTTCCTCCTCCAGTCTGGAGACACATTCAAGGTGAAGTGGTGACTCAAAATTGCCCATAGTGTTTGTGTGTGTCTGTCACATTACGTTGAAGGGTATAGAGTTTACTGCTGTGTATCTGGTATTGTAAGTTGCCTTGAATAAATGTGTAGGCCAAATACTAGTTATGGTTAGTAATCACTGTGACTTAGGAGAAAAGCATCTTCTACATGAATAAGTGTACGTGTATGTAGGGCTGGCGGTAGAAGAATCAGTGTAGCCATGTGATTTGAGTGGACAAAGGGTCAAACTTCTGTCCCAGACCCAGTTAAAAATATAATTATTTTGCTGATCAAAGTAGCAAAAGGTTCATGGAAAGGTTCTTCCCTCTTTGTTGGCTGATGAACTACATCACCGACTTCACCTGGAAGCAAGTGTCATTCCCAAAACAGGAAGTTTCCAATTCCATCTGGCAGTAAACAGCCCCATCTGCTATCAATCCATCGCCTGACAGACTAACTCAAGCGCAGCCCTACAGTTGAGTGGCTCTACTCCGTCATGCATGGGCCGGCAGGCTTTCGCCAGGCAGCACCTTTTGCTAAAAGGCGCTACATTAAAGCTGCAGGGCCGGCGTGTCGACGGGACACACTGCCATATGGACGCAGACACCCAGCACGCGGCACAGATCTCCAGTACAAGAGCCTGGGGGGCTGTCCTATATTGGTACCACCTGTGCGCGTGATCGCTCTCAGCCCTGACATGGCTGATACAAATGTACTGCCTTACGTAAGGTGCCATTCTTCAGGATGGAAAGGATGGGGGGGGGGGGACACAAAGGGCAGAGCACATTAGTTAGGCCAAAATCCCCACCACTGTTCTTAACGGATTCATTTATTTTGGCTGCAGTCATTTCATTAAATGTATTGGGGAGATGCACCTCTATATGGTTTTTCTTCAGCCGAGTGGTGAAAAGAGTTCTTGAAAATGCTGTTCAAAAAATACCTGCTAAATAGCCAGACTTGATGCAAAAACATTTCACATTAAAATGCCCAAATTAAGAAACATAATAACACTTATTTTGATGGAACAATTCCACAGGATTAAATATAGCTTTCTGTGTTCAGATTAAAATCTCATTTTGTAGATGCAAGCAAAGCTGCACCTCAACTAATACATTTTAAGGGTTGCCACACGTTTTCTTGTATTGTAATTACTTGCTTAAGAGTTCACATTGTTCGTAACAAGTGATAATTGCGTTGCAATTAGGAACCAGTGAAGCATTCATGAATGTGGTTAACACGATTTTTTTTTCCAAAAGGCAGAAATATTTTTTAAAAATTCAATTATGAATTATGCATACACATTAAGGCCGCTGTTTTGATACAGCTAATAAATAGATGGGAAAGATCTATTATAATGAGTTTTTAACAAGGAAATGTCCCTATTGGTGAATGTTGCGCTGATTTTTAATTTAACAGGATTTTTTAAAAATTCTTCCTTCTGAGTAGGCATGTTGGCTAATGCTGTATGAATAAGATATTGAATTGTTGAGTGTACTGGGATTTGTGGAGCAGTGAGTTCTTAAGAATTGACAACAGTAGTTCCCTTTACACACTCCACAAGTAAACAGTTGCAAATTTTAAGAAATTATTTAAACTTGTGTAATATCAGAAATGTGGAGTAGCAGTTCCTCCCCTGGTGTCTTGTCGCAGTGTTGTTATTTAGGTCTTGTTCAGTCTTGAAAATGCTCACAGCCTTCCTCAAGTACTCACTAAATGAGCATGCAGACTGGTCCCCAGAAGGGTCCTGTTATTGTCAAGTAGTCTGTGGGGAAAGAACTCTGTCTTGTTATAGGTGACGTGGGACACCACGGGACACCTGTCCACTGTCACACAAACAAAACCAATTCTGCTCAAACCACAATTTGCCTAAATCTGTGCAGTGCTTGTCCCCCCCCCCCCCTTTTTTTGGCTAGACACTTGAGCACCACTGGAAGGACAATAAAGAGCATGAAGGGTGTTACTCTCCAAAATAACGCTCCGCACTGACCACTTTGAGTGGTGTGCATGGGTTGCTGCTTGATTGAATCATCCTGTTTGGACTAGGAAGGTGGCTGATGTGAGTGCTGAGTGGGAACAGCAGTGCTGGGACTGGGAGCCCTGGCTGGGCAGCTACTTCACAAAATCACAACAGCCCATCCCCCTACAGAATATTGATATGCATCTCTTCCCAGCTGTGGCCTCCTCCGCCGCCTTCCTCCACTGAACACTTCTCCCTCCTCTGGACTCGAGGGCTTTATTCTCTGTGATTTAATTATCATTTTCCTTGTGCAAGTCAAACTAAGAGCTGAGAGGAAGCCAAATCAGATTCATCTCCTTAACAGATAGCTGGGCACAAATCACCGAGCCGTGATCACCAATGAGGCCTGAGAAGGAAGTGGGACGTGTTGGCAAGGCCACCTTACAGCACCACTTGTATTTTGGTTATATCTTCAAATTTATCACAGGGGTTCTTAATGGAGACATGAGCCTCTTGCTCCTTCAGCATATGATTGCGCGACCCTTTAAGGGTATTTGGGTTTATCTGGAGCCAGGCCACACTTTTCTTGAAGAGAAGGACCCTGCCGACCAGTTCCTCTGCATCTGGGGTGATTGAATTTCTCCACCTTCCTTAAAGAGGAAGTGAAATCTCTGAACGATGCCTGTGGACGCACTTAAGGTTTTAGTTGCAGGCGTCGGTGAGCCTGAGCAAGCTTTATGGGACACATGAAACTAACTACACGGTACTTAGCCTTGCTGTAAATGAATCCGAGAGCAGGGGGGTGTGGGGGTACAGGGGGTGTGAGGAGAACAGGTCCATCAGCAAAGTGGATTATTTTTGTTGCATGACAGAAGGACTTCCAAACCACATCAATTAAAAGTTCATTAACTTCAGTGCAGGGAGGAGGGCTGCGCTGTTTTCTATTTATACACAGATGACAGTATGATCCAAAATCTGATTATTTAAATCCCTGGATTAGAACTGGCACTTTTGTTGCTATTTTATGTGAGGTACGGGAGCTTAATAAAATGTAGGCTTGTTCAAATGTTTTGTTCAAATGTAGACTATACATCATTAGGTGAAGGAAATTATTCTTTTGATATGCATATAACTGAACTGCAAAAAAAGGATTAAGAATAAGAATCACGAGTCTGAAAATAGCATCATTAAATATCAAATTGTGAACTTTGTCATTTCTCTGCATAATCTGCTCCTCATGCCAGATCTCTGCAGTGTTATTGTCTTCATTATGTAATGTGCATATGGAAAGATTCTCTGCTGCTCAGTAAACTCAGAAATTGTCTACTTGGGCTCTGACAAATGTAAGATCCTGAGAACACTTGACTGCTGGCACATATGTTAAACTGCATTCGACGAACTGCATTCGACGGCGCCTTTAATCTCTGACAGGGAGCATGTCTTCACAGGGTTCCTCTCTAATGTTTCGCTGAGCACTTTGCTAAGACTTCTGATGAAGGGCGATTGATTGCGCGTGCCAAAAACCACCATCCTCCACCTCTGATCGCACCGTCCTGAATTGAGTGGTTTTGCGAGGGATGTGCTGCAGTTTACCTCTGGGAAGAAAAAACCTCCTCCTTGGTGGGAGAGAATAGCCAGGACCAGTGCTCAGTTAGGCCAATAATAAACACATAAATAATGTGTTGGATGCATCTACGCAACATCATGCTGGTAGAGGGTAGGAGACAGTTTACTGTCCATCTGGGGACAGTTGCTCAGCAAGCTGTTGGCTGCAAAAAAAAGGACATCAGTGGCAGCTTGACTCTGACCTTCTTAAGTCTCTGCCATGAAAACGATTACAGATGAAAAATTACAGTTAATGTAATTTTTCTTTTAGAGGACCTTTACTGTATGCAAGCCTCGGCTCGCTCAGCGGGCGGAACGTGTAGAAAGGGGGTATTCCCAAGGTTCCTGTCATGTGTGGCCCCTTGGGAAAGACTGAGATACGCTTCATGCAGCTACACACTAACTCTTGCAACACCGTGATGTCGTCCGCCTGAGACAGGTGCATCTTACTAATATTTAATGTTTACAGAAATTGCAAAAATGTAAACATATTTTTTTTTTAGGTAGAGGTTCTTTCCATATAGCCAAACAGACTGCTTTTTCATTTATTGATGCCTGTGTATCGACATCAACAGGGGCACTAGGCGACGTGGTGGTTTGAACCTCCCTTTACCCAGCCTGTCTGAAGGTTTAAAAGGCTAAACGTGTTTTCATTTGCCTGGCTTTTGTAACAACACGAAGCAGTTGTTACGGTGTGAGATCATTGTGCCTAAAGGCTTTTCACACAAAGTTTAAAGATCATGCTTTGATTCCAGAAAAACAAGTAAATGTGTAATATGCTGAATTAATTTCTTCCTTAAAGTCACAATTCTTCAATTAAAGTTGAAGAAACTGCTGAGCTTTTTTAGCCAGAATTCCACAGCGTTTGGTTCCTCTTGGTTACTGTGTTCATGCTCAGACACACAGCGAGTTTAATAAACCAAGGTTTAGGTGCAAGAATCCACTTTGTTCATTTTGAGTATTGCAAACAGGATAAACAAAGTGCAAGTTACTTTATGTAATTATGTTATTTATTAAATAAACGTTTCAAGTATAAGAAAAACAAAAAAAAACACAGAAGTGGAGCAATAACCAGGTGTGAAAATTCTACATAGACTGGTGATTACAACGCAGCTCAAAAGTAGCCTTTGCAGTGTCATACTAACGGAAACCAGCTACGGTGGTGTGCGCCTGCCTGCATGTGGCTAACTAGGCCTTTCACTAAATATGAATTATATTTAACAGACTGATGCCAAAGTCACAGCTGCAGTTTCATAGCCGCAACCGAAATAATAACGCTGCGACCCTCTAATTAATAGTGTAGTGATCCTATTTCCATTACTGCAATCTTCTCCTCAAATTATTCCCTGGTTCCCAGGTGTTTCGTCTGAATTCCCCACCGAGTGGGGCTATAAAGGAAACCCTGCGTCTTAATGAAAATAGTAAGGTACTTACAAACTTGGAATTAATATTCATTGGGGGAAGGCCCAGTGGGCTCGTGTCCATCAACTGAACCCTTTGAGGAATTACAGTTTTAAATGGAAATATGTAGGACTCTTGTTCGTTTTAGTCAAAGATGACAGCAAAGGAGCGGCCACACCTAACACGTTCCCCTTCCGTTCCCACTCCCGTTCCCACTCCCCACAGCAGAGATGCTTCATGTCATTGTGGGGTGGGGGGGTCAAAGACTGTCAGAATAATAGAGAACAACAGCATCTTCCTGATGGGTGAACATCTGTCGGGCAAACAGAGAAACACTTTGCCTAATCGCTTCGACTTCTTCTCGAATTTAAACCTCAGGCTGAGTCCAGAACACCTTAAGGACATCCGAGGAAATGCTCATAACTGCAGTAAGCCATAACCACAACCCAGGTCGATAATGCCTAACCCAATTCTGACTGCGATCCAGAACAGTGCCTTCATTTGTGTGGTTAATGTCGAACTGGCACAGGCCATCATGGGGATTCATTTCTAGGATATAAATCAAAGCATGTGGGGCTGCAGGACAGCTGCTTACCTCTCTCTTTTCAGTGAATGTGCCATGTACTGGCCGTTGGTGGGTGTGTGCTGGTTGAGGAGCGGGTTCTTGGGGGTTGCCGGCGACGACAGGTCCAGGCTGGTCTGGCTGCTGCTGTGGTTCTCGTCCTTCGGATGGCCGCCCGTCACCTCCTTCCACAGTTGCTGAAGCTCAGCTGGAATCATGCCTGAAACAAACAAATTGGATAATCAAGTCAATTAACAAGCTAATCCGACTCTTTTTGTCATGTAATTAAATCAACAGGCCTGTAAACAAAGCCAAGTATTAATTAGAAAATATTCCACTACAGGCTAATGCTTGGAGAACACAGGCTTCTTTTTTTCCACCCACCGTGATCTGAAGCTTGTTTGTATATACAAATCCCAGGCATTCACTCTCATTTCATGGCTACGGTAAATAATTAACATGCAGACAAGGCGTGAAATCTGAATAATCACTATTATTTCTTCTCTGAGGAAAGAAACAGAGATGCAGAGAGAGGGGGGAAAGAACTGAAGTTTACAATAGCAACATGAGAGGGACGATGCCCCCCCCCCCAAAAAAAGGACCCTTGGGTAAAATTGTACAAAGCACATTAATGTGCAAAATACTTAAAGCTGTGCACCGCCTCCAATTGACACAGAGGACTTAAAGCTCATTTAACAAGTCAGACTAAGCAGTGCTGTGACGCGCCTGAAAGAGCTCCGGCAAAGAGGCCGCGTCTCCTGCCTCCGCCTGCTCGCTCACTGCGCCTGTTCGCCGGCCAGGCTGACGCCCTGGGCGTGTTTGGGGGCTCAGCAGGGATAACACCAGGCTTGGAAACCACCATTTCCATGCCTGGAACAGATGTGTCCCTGTTTGCACACAATGTAGGGGCTTACATGATCACATGTAATCTTAACACTAGAAAGGCTGCTCAGTTTAAATAACTTAAAACTGAAAAGGCTTTGCTTTGGATCCTTTTTTCCCCCATTCAGAATAATTTTGATTTCCACGCAGAATGTTTCCTTTAGAAAATATGTCACAAATGAAACCAACGTGGAACTTGAGCTACTTTGTGTATAAATTAGCTTCTTCCTCAAAAGGCATTTAAATAATATGCATGCTTAAAAATATTAAAAGGCTCTTGAATTTATACATATGCACAGCTGTGTGAATTAAACCCAAGTGTGATGTGTGCACGACTACTCATTTAACATTACAATTAATTAAATCCACTTTCAAAATGAGAAACGGCAAAAGATGATTTTGAGGGCTTATCGTGGGCGGTTTATATTCTCTGGATTTTTCTTTTTTTTAATCGCCCTCCACAGATACCAGAAGTACTCCTTTCAAGGCAAAATGCTTAGTCTTAATTTATTCCTGTTGTGGCAAATAACTGTGAGGTGAAGATCTCAATGCGATCAGCAAAAAAATATTTTTTAATTTGATAAGCTACTAAAGATTTTAATTATGCTCGTAATGGAGAACATTGGTCTAATGAGGCGGAGGGCTCAAGAGAGACAGAGTGGCTAAGAACTGTGAAATGAGCCTGATAGGATTGCAGTAAATTCACACCAGATCGTTTGCATATCAAAGAGCAGGAAATTATTGCAGGACAAATCAATAACCTTTCCACGTTCTAAAGAGTATCTTCCCTTATTCCAGCAGAATATGCACCCTCCCCCACCCGCTTTGCACTGAAATTTTCCTATTCCTTGACAATGTTTCGCACAGTAATTAATGGACGGTGCGGATATGAGTGTTTTAAAAAAAGAGCCCAGCTGTTTTTTTTTTCTCCCCCGCTTGTATGTGCACAAATACTGTCATCAGCAGCCCATTGTTTTAGAGTGGCCCCCATTAAAGACCGTGTCACTTCGACATTCTGAATCCTTGGAGGGAAAGTTTTTCCGCTGTGGTGGCGCATCCGCGTGTGGAAGGTCACCGCTGTAGCGAGTGTCCTGAGCCGTGGCGTTGGAACAATCATTTTCCCTACTTGGGGCCTGGTGACAGCGCGGCGTGTATTTTTAGCCGGTGTGCTTGACAGGGCCGGCCCGGCTCTCCCTCAATTACCCAGCGGTCCCAGTGACCCTGGCGCGACTGTTTGCTCAGACGAAACGGCAGCGGAGCGGAGCCTTGCGATGAGAGGGGGTAACAGAGTGGGACTGAGCCGCTTTGCTCTGCATGCTCTCCCTCCACTGTGGCCCACCGCTGTCTTCCAGCGCCTTCTTCTGCTCTCGAGAGCTTCGCCGGCCATCTGATACACTCTGATGGTCCTGCGCACTAACTAACATCTTGTCACGCTGGTGGAATTTCAAATGCAATTACCAAATACCGGCATGAGTGACTTAATCCAGTTCTCTATTCCTTACTATTATTATGTGTGAAAAGTTGATGTTTAGCTTTAAAAATGAGACAACCAGGTACAGCTGCTGTGGTGGACAGACAAAGTGACAGACATCTGGCCCCTCGGCCAGCTGTCAGCTCATTTTTTTTTAAACGCGATATTGGTTTATCTTTCCTTTTTCCATTTTTCAAAACAACTGTTCCCACTCGTTAAAGCTTGGAGACACAGACTCGGTCCTAAAAAATGTATGCCGCCAGGACACTTGATTGATCACTGGGCGCGCAACTCAATTTAACCACCGCAGGTAGCAGCGGCTCAAGCGACAGCCAGGGTTCTTCAACCTTTTCCTGTCCTTGTACCTCCGTACCCAGGTGACCATGTTCAAGCAAGCAGAGAGTTGATTTAAGGTTCATAATGACATCAGTTGCGGGCCATCATCCCCGGAATAAAAAATAGCTCAGTGCCCCTGCCTCCTTAAACTCGGCGGTTACTTTTCTGCCAGACTTGGGTTCCATGGGGGGCTGGTGACACTGCTATTCGTTTATTGTTCGGTCAGATGCAGACCTGTGGTGCAGCCCTGTTTGTGTTCCTGTAATCACTGGCCTGCCTGTCCGCAACCCCCCAAGGCCCGGAATATGTTTCTTCCTGATGCTGAAGGAATTCGAACTGGTGCCGCGCCTCTTGCCAGATCCATCAACGACACTGCAAGCGTGTCACCTGCCGGTGTCCCCGGTGTGCCGCCACGCGGCTAACATTTTGAGCGCTGCCCTGGCCTCTGCATTCATATCACTAACAAATTTGTCTTGTCGCTGTCCTGTTGGCCTCTCCCGGATAGAGTAACGGATGTTGTTGCTGTTTAAAACGGAAGGGGGAATAAAAGCCTCCAGCCTGGGAGACCTGCAGAGCGAATAATGAGGTGACGGTCAGTTGTGTTGAGCGCGAGCCGGCGAAACACTTTTCAGTGCACCTGGAGGCCCGGGCTCATGGCAAGCCAGTCAAGCGCGACGCTAGCAAAACACAGCGCCGCCCCGGGTATATCCCACTCCTCGCACGCAGGACCGCAGGCGGGAAATCTCCCCAACACATTGTTGTAATTTACAACAGATTCCAAGACTGTTTCCAGGACCCATGTGTCAAAAGATTTATTTTGCTTGTGGTAAATTTTATTCTTCGGTTCAGAGTTCAAAAACAGAAGAAACGTGTGATTCTAATGGTCCTTCTGCAGACATTTTATGAAATAAACCTGAAAAACTCCTTATGATGTGTGCCAAGTCTACCCACCTGACCATATATAACACTGCCACCTTCTGACTGCTACTCAGTGTTTAGATATGTTATTATCCATATTGTGACCTGTTATCCCTGAGCAAAAGTGCCCCCTCATATTCAAATTACACTTAAGAGCCTGCAACTGTGCTGCCACCGGTGAGGCGGCGCTAGCTACTGTACTTGCTAAATTTCCTGTGGTAGATGGCAGTTGCGCAGGCCTCGGCCACTGATGCATGAAAGAGCCCAGCGACGTGGAAAGAAGAAAGGTCATCAATAACTTCAAACAGTCAAGCAGAAAATGTGTGCTGCAGATAGAGAGACCCGGGCTGATAAGTGTGTTAGCGGCTTTACTCGGCAGCGTTCACCACCAATTGTTCAGAGTAGCTGTGCCATTCCTGGCAGGAACCAGCGTGGGGGTCTGGGGGACGAAAGCCCTGTACAGTAGTCGCGATTAAATGGTTTGTATCTCGGGAGGACAGGCGCTGTTTTGCTCTTAGGCAGCGTACTTAACCTGCAATTGTTTCAGTAAATATCCAGCTGGATAAATAGCCTAAAGGTACTATATATATAGACGCGCGCGCACACACACACACACAAACTGGTAAGCAGATGCAGAACACCTACATTGATATTTCACCAAAATCCCAGATTTCAAAAGGCAACTAATAAGTAACAAGTAAGGACAAATATAAATTATACTGTGAAATTCCAGCCTGGGGTGGTGGTGGTTCATGCGCCAATCCAGCTGGAAAAATGGACACTGCACATTGTGATTTGACTGTGTGCTGAATGTTTCTGTCTGAAGTGCACGTGAAGGCGGGCACATTCTCGAGACATGCAGACAGGGAGGCTTCCTACAGGAAAGGTACAGGCTGCAGTCTGTTCTGCTCCTTTAACAATACATTATGTCTAACTAGACACACGTTAAAAAATAACCAGGACCATCGTTCAGAAGCGTTTTGAGAGAGTTCCAGCACAGCATTCGGTGCTCAGAGACCTGCTTGACAACTCCCATGGCACTAGAACTTTCCATGCCTGTGACCTTGAAAATTGTCAGAAAACAAGTGGATCTATTATTCAGAGCCCAGAACAAACAATAACATGACTGTACAAACCCTGTTTTTGTTTGCCTATTACCTAAGTGCCCCGCTCCCATTTTTATCGTCTTATCTTGTTATTTTTAATTGTTTGCTTTAGTTTGGAATGAATGGTCCATGACAGTGTTCCAAAAATGTATGAAGGAGTCTTTGTCATGGGACTCCTCCTAAAGAAAATATTTAAAAACAAATAAAGAAATAAACTTCCTGGCTAAACAACAAATATTGACTCACAATCCCCTTACGACATGTTTCACAATGATCGCTTTCGTGGCAGTTTTACAACAATGGGCACAGTCATGAATTCTGCTGAACGGGTTCTCCAGCGCTGATATGAGGGGAGAGGTTCGCTCTGCCTCCGCACCCCCAACGGAAATGGGAATGGGGCAAGTCTCTGCTAAGGTGGACGGCAAGTTAAATTGGGTGAAGGTTGGGGTCGAGGTTGAAAAGAGGTCAGGGAAGAGGGTGGAATAGTTAAGTTAGGGTGGTAGTTAATTGTTATGTGAATTCTGGGAAAATCTGTGACAGCAGTGAGGTGAAGGTATTGTTATATATTGTGAGGAGGGACATGTTGGGGCAGGCTGTGCTCAGAAGAAGGGGAGAGAAAGATGAGCCAGCATGTGTTGGGTACCCCAAGCGAGGGACAGTGTGAGGGTACATATTGTGGAACTCACCCTGAGTGAGAGAGTGCAGCGGCAGGGCAGGCTGACCAGGCTGGATGGACAGTAGTCCCTGTCTTTGCAGGTTTAGAAGGTGCTGCTGCTGGAGCTGCTGGACCTGGAGGAGCTGCTGCTGGAAGGCCAACTGCTGGGCTGATACCTGCTGCTGTGGAGGGACAAAGCCAGAACCCTCCGTCAAAGTTACAGACACCCATGCAACACGTTTCTGCCAGCTTCATACACAGGTACAACACCCAGCCCCTCGGTGCAACTTGACTAACATCTTAAGGAATAGAAGATGCAGGTAGCAAACAACAGAACAACATTGTAAATCATTCATGGTAAGAGCCACAGGATTTTAATTACACCTATTCATAGTTCAACAAACAACATGCGACTGAATCGGTGTTTAATATCCAGTGCTGTCTCCTGACTCGCTTGCAGTCCGCAGCGGGTTCGAGCTGTTTCCAGCAGCACACCGCTTCCCTCCTCCTTAGTGAGATGAGTTACACTTGTGTCGCTCAGTTCCAAGCACAATGGAAGGCAAGTTTTTAGAGGGACAATGGCTCCACTGAAGCTGAACTCTCCTCGACAGTTCCCGATGCTCTCCGAAAAGTGTGAACAAAGATTTCCCCTCCCGATGCGCCGACAAAAAGATAATACCATGTAGCTAGAACAATAAATAGGAGGAAATTATCTAATATCCCCCAATCTGCACAGAATCATAACAATTGTGAGATGCTATCAAGATAACGCAGGAGTGGAAGGCGACGTTTAACCCTCACGTCAGCCTAATTCAAGACATTTTTAGTACTTTGGCTTTTTTTAGAATGCCAAAACGTCTACTCCACCAGGGCTAATAGCTTGAATAATTGGTTCTAATAATATTGAAATAATGAGGGAATAAAACAGTGGACAAGAACAAACAAAGTTTACAGTTTCTTTGGAAAGTGAGGGGTGGGGGGGTGTAACTTCATGAGTGAAGGCAGGATACGGGGCTGCAGGAGTACACAAGGCCAATTGTCAAAAAGGGGGGTGGGGTGGGCTGGGGGGACATTAAAAGCAATCCAGGCTGCCAAGCTGTGCGCCGCACCCTGTTACCAAACACAGGATACACCACTTTGTTTACTTCTCACAATTGAACACATACAAAAGAGGTCTCGGCACAACGCGGCTGTCAGGTCACCCGCCGGCAGTTTCAGAGAGCGCTGAAATATCCAGATAAAGCGCTCTCACCCCGGGCCTGTCAAAGGTCCACCGCGTTTCCCCTCCGCTCACTACAAATAAGGCAGGGAGGCACTGGTTTGGCTCGCAGGCCCTTCCTTTCTGCCCTGGCTCCATGATAGCTTAATCACCATCCTGATATTTCCAATCTGAGAAGATCCAAAACCAGCCTTTTATTATCAGTTCACAGAGTACTTCAGGAGCAGAGGATAAATAAAACGAAGGCGGCAACTGTCAGATGTGCAGAAATGTAAATGGAGGTAAAAAGTAAAAATGTGAGACACACTGCAGGCCTTGACGTTTATCAGAGGTTCCACGTTACCGCAGGAAACGACTCCCCTCAACACAGAAGTGGCAGATGTCTTTAAGGCTTCGCCATGCAACGGTTCCTGCCCCACAGTGATAAACAAAGATGGTAATAGAGAGGGGGCGACTATGCGGGGGGAGGGGGGGTTGCACAGAACAATGGCTTTTATCCGCATGGCAAATAAATATGGAAGGTGGGGGGCTTTACAAGTGAAAAATTGCAAATGAGTTTAACTTTCGCCTGCACACTTCTTTCTTCTGGTCCCGTCAGCTGACAGGAGACCCTGTGTTGCCCCAGCGTGCAGATGCATTCAAACCCAAACCCAGCGGACCAAATAAGAGGTTAACAAGAAGTGGCAAGAGAGGGGGAACGAGGCAGCGGCTGACAGCTGATAAAGAGTGGCAGTGGCAGGCCTTTATTGTTGCTCTTCAAATATAAAGTTAAAGATCTTTGAAAAACTAAATTTTGATGTCTTTAAAATAAAAGAGGCACAAAGCAACAACAGGGGGCTATTGTCTGCCAGCCACAGGGGAGAAGCTCCGTAATTCTTATTCTGTCTTTTGATGGCTGTTAGAAATCCGATTGGAAAAAAAAAGAGGCGGCAGAAGGAGCAGAACCTCTTGAGGGCGCATCCATTTCCTGTGATCATACATAATGCTCTTCAAAAGTTGTTCCCCCCCCACCCCATTCAGCTGATCAATTGCACCTTCCTTCTGATTTTCCCCCCTCTCCCCTCCCGGCGTGCTGTGTTTACATGAGATGCGACGCAGTGACAGGCCCTATCTGAGACAGAGGACCGGAGCTGTCACGTTGATTTATGGGAGCATCACACCCTAACTTGTCCAAACTGAAGCCCGCACTTCATTAATTAGAGAGCTGGGACTTTGAAGTCAGTGTGGTTTTTAACATTCTGCTTAATTTATGCTTTTCCCCCCAAAACGTGGGCTCTCAAAGGGGGGAGAAAGGCTGAAAATTCCCCGATTGTCTTTGAACTTCTTTTGACCACAAAATAATCGTTTCTTTGTCCAGAGTGATGCCTGTATCTGTGAGTCATTAACACACAGTGTGATACTGCTTGGAGAGCAAACTTGTGAACACACACTCATACACACTTTACACACTGACTCCCACTTCAACGGCAAAAGATTTCCCAAAAACGACAGTTAAAACCGTTTTTACTCTTTAAAAATGGCTCATTGAAAGTGTGTTTTACATAGCGAGGATGTCCTCAAAAAATCTGTTTTTCAGGGTTTATTGTCTCTCTCACACACACACACACACACACACACACACACACACCAAGGCACAAAGCTGGGAGCCCTCTTCGCATTGATATCTCACAATTACATGCCCTTTCTCCCAGTGTCATTTCCATGTTAATTACCGAGGAAGCTTTCACATGTTAGGCGTTTCTTCCATTCTTTCTCTGGCCCTTTTCTTTACCCTGTACCAAGATGGCTGGTACAGTTGGGTTCTCCTGTGTGACATAGCACTTGTTTACCCCAAAGGACAAACACCACTGTCAACAGTAAAGGGGAGTTCAACAGCATGCTGCTTATTAACAGGAAGAAGGGCTGTTTTCTACAGTTGCATTTATTTGCGTAGGTGACCCTCTTCTTAAAAGCCGTTTACAGCGCTAAGCTACTTACGCTGGTTTTACCCGTTTATACAGGTGGGTAGTTTTTACTGTCGATTCTAGAGGGTACTACTGCAGGAGGTAGGTTTCGAACCCGGGTCCATCAAGTGGAAAAGGGCAGCTGTACACGGATTCAGACAGCTGAAAATACCCCTGTAATCCTGCCCACAGCAGCACCAAGCGTACCTCTTTAGTCTGCTTTCCAGCATGTTGCTGCTGCTGGAGGAGTTGGAGGTGCAGCTGTTCCTGTTGCTTTTTGTAGAAGTCTTGAAGTTGCTGCTGCAAAGACAGGTTGAGACTTCGGTGAGCTCATGAGCAACTCTCTGATTTCACCAACTAAAGACATGCAATAATGCAGCAGCTGTGGGCATCTCGCATCCAGTCAAAGAGGGACTGTGAGGCCCTAAAGGACGAGGACTGACTCCTCTGTAATACTGCCAGTTAATCCTGAGGGATTGCTGTTTACCTGCTGCAACATGAGGGCCTGCTGCTGCTGAAGGAGAACCTGGAGCTGCTGAGGGCTCAGGACCTGCTGCTGGAGGATCTGCTGCATCTGCTGTGGAGTTATCACCTGGGGGGTCATCATAGCCACTGATACTGGAACCTACAGAGAAAAATGGGGTTGGGGAGGGGGCAGAGATCAGAAATGGTCTGTTGAAGGCATGTCAGAACCACTGATATTGGAACCTAGACAGAGGGGGGAGAGAGAGAGAGAGAGAGATCAGAAACTGTCAGTATAGAGCCTGTCATGGCCACTGGTACCAGACTGTAGACAGAGACAGAGAGAGAGAAAGAGAGAGAGATCAAAAACCCTGTCGGCTAAGAGGTAGTCACAGCCACTGATACCAGCTTCGAGAAAGGAGAGCAAGGAAGAGATCAAAACCCAGACTACTGAGGGGTCGTTGCAGCCATCGATGCTGGAACTCCTAACGAGAGAGCAAATTACATCAAAAACTGTGTCTGACGGGCTTCCGAGAGGCTCGGCTACTGAAGGCTCTCGCTTGGTCCTACAGCCCCAGCCGCCGCTCGCGTCTCAGCTGCATCACTAGTTGTTACTGAAGGGCAGCTCCACAGAGGCTCAATACAACGTCTGCTGTTTTTTTCAAATGTGGAGCAAATGGTTAAACTGGCAGTGGTATCTCAGCAAGAGCATCTTCCAGAGAGGTGTCCAGCTCTGGCAGGTTATGGCTGCCAGCAGTAAACGACACTAACAAGCTTCTGTAAAACTCGTGGTGTAAAGAGGGCAACCAGCTTGGCGGGGATGCATGTTGAAAGGTTCGGCTGCTTTAAAAAAAAATTACCTGTAAAGTCCATATACAGGCAGAGTAGCAACACCAAGACAGGGAGTCAGTGCTTCCACCAACATCGCTTGAGCACCACTGAGGCAGTAATGCCACCTGGCAGGAGGGACAATACCACGGAGACCCAGCAGTGCTTGGCCTTCAACATACTTGTCTTTCAAAGAAAAAAAGTCAATTCCACCAACACTGTTCATTACTGATGAGCACTGCCAGCTTAAACTCAATTTGTTTTGATGCTTTTTTTCCTCCACCGTGGATCTGGCCACAAACAACACTGGAATATGTGCTATCAAAAGCGAACATGCTTCAGAAGTGTCAGCCAGAGGAAGAGTGCTACACAGTACCCTATTTATAATTCAGCTGAAGAACAAACAAAACAGTATGTAAATAAATAGGTAAATGCACGTGTGTTTGCCATAACTCGCGTGTAGAGGGGAAGTAATTATCTGATCCCACAACCTCAACTCAAACAGAAGGTGCAGGAATGTGCCCCCTCGGAACAAATGGCTTGTTTTGACATTGAGAGAAGACCTGTGCTCGTCTTCGCTCCCTAATTGGTTCGGCTGTGGTCTGATTTCGGCGAGCGCCTCGGTGCTGCCGCTCTCTTGTATGATGTGCGACACCATTAAAAGCTCCTTTCTGTGACATATTAGTGACAAACAGCCAGAGAGATGAACTTGATAACGTTTGCCATTTGCAACTGTTAACATGTCTCTACCCTTGGGTGCCTTGGCAGGGGAACCTGTATGCAGGGTGTCTCTGGGGCCGATGTCTTCGTCTGATACCGAAGCGGACATCAGGATGACAGTCCGTCCTCGCCAAGGTTACCCAAATTGTAGCCCGGCTCATACCTAACGACACCCCTTTGAATTTTTCATGTGCTTTTGAATGTAATTTAGCTATTTAGAATCTATTTAGGAGGCGCAATGAATTTTCTGACACCCGCCGCATGCATACTGCCTCATTAATTTTTCTGAGTGCAACATAAAACAAAAACAAAAAGGGAAGAATAAGACGACAATGACCGTGCAAAGGCAGGGACATCGAACCAACGTCACGACACCGGTGTCGCCGGCAAAGTTTGTTTGCCGCACTTCTTGGATCACAGTTTCGGCCTTTTTTCCGGTTCAGAAGGACGGTTGTTTCCTGTGCGTTAGGAGAGCAATTCCTGGGTGAGACGAGGCAGAATGAAAATGCAGCATTAATTCTCCCACTATTACGTCTTAAGATGCGGTCCGTCTTGACTTTTTCACGTGGCTCGGCCTGTCATTTGCCCAGGCAGAGCTGCTCTAATTTCACAGCCATTATGCCCCAATGTCTTTACTTCTCAGTATCACTAATTTTAACAAAGTAAAAAAAATTTTTCTGAACGTCAAACAGTTGATGTCTCACATACAGTAACTCATATCAACGCTTACATTTTAAGCCTTGCATTGTCAAGTTAAAAACATTTTATATATAACATTAAGCAATATAAATTCAAATGTGGATTTATTCGTTTGTTTTTAATTTACTGCTCAAATCATTCATATCGTAATCTTCAAATTCCAAGCATATTTGCATGTACATGTACGTAAATGGAATGTTGTGTGATTCCAAGACAAAGTGCGCAATAGAGATGAAACATTATGAGGAGGGATTTCAAAATGCACATTTCTTAGAAGTATTTTAAAACACTTTCCCTCCCATTTCATCGCAAATAAAAATAAAGCTTTGTTAAAAGGAATTAATCTGTTTAAATGGACTGTGGGTGAAGCTGTGCGGTGCCTGGTGAGTGCGCCGGTCCTGGGTGCAGGGTAGCTGGTGGTGGACGTGTGAGATGCTGGCCGGGCGCTTCGGCAGGAGCCCATTACAGCCCACATTTTATTACCCATTACTGCGGAGGTCATTAGCAGCAAGAGGGATTGTACGCTTCTTAACCTATTGATCATTGTAACTACTACCATTTAATCCTGTGTTGAATGACTGAAAATCTGCTAAAGACAGGGGGCTATTGAGGAGAAGGGCAGGAGGGAGCACTTGCACTAAAAAATATGACCCTGCTTAGTGTGTCGTGCTCATTTACAGAAAACACAGGATGCTGATTCTCACGCCCCCGATCCTCTTTAAAATGCGGCATTTTAACGCAGACCGCAATGGCTCCAGGTGAACATGAATTCTCAAAAATAAGAAAAAAGTTTTGTGTAAAAATGTATGATTACATTTTCACATGTAAAATTACAATTAAAAAAATAAAATGTAAAACAATAATTCAATTTGTAAAAAAACAGAAAAAATGGTTGAAACGCACAACAGTTTTTATTTCCTTTCAGCTGAAAGTGACATTATAGAGAGCAGAACTGTTTGTACACTGAAGATGTTTTGTTGTGAGGGTGTGGTGTTCTTCAGGTGTCAGCCACACATACATGAACTCTGCACACCTTGGAATGTTCTCACAGACTCAGTATGACCACAGGCGAAGTACCAGCACCAACCTGCTGGCAGAGGACACACACACACACACACACACACACAGAAAACAGCTGCACATGTTCCACAGCACCAAGATCGTGAAAATATTCTCCAAACAGTGAGTGACAGATGAATACATCATATCCTAATGTTCAGTTTAGGCCGCAGTCCATTCAGGTGAAGAGAAACAATGTAGAGTATCATAAGGCTTCCCACAATAATGAAATTCTAACTTCAAGTTAAGTAAGACTATTTCAAAATAAAAAGTACAAAATTAATCTTTATAGAATCATTACAGTAAACAAAACAATGCTGTTAATACTACACATTAAAACAAGCAGTATTTATGTAATTATGTTGTGTATTATGTATGAGGTGTATCAACAACAAAGTCAAATTTTTATAATTCTGGTAATTATTATTATTGTTAAAATAATGGCAGTGTATAAAAATACCGCTTTATGAAAAATTACAAATAACTTGTTTTATATTGTTTTATTTAAATATATACATTTTCCACTTGTCACAGTCGTGCAAAGCTGCAGAGCCAAAGTTGTCAGTCTGATTATTTAAACAATATTAAAAATCAACACAGTGTTTACCGTTACTTTACATCGGTGCCGTGTGAATAGTGCTCGGGTTTTACCACTAAAAATAAAATTTAATAAAAACGTAAAAAAAACAGCATCGTAATTTCATTTACAAGATTATAGTGCAGGTGACAATTTTGCATCAATTGGTGGAATACGGGGAATTGTACTTTTTTAAAAATGTTGAGTGAATGACAATTTAAATGACAATTTAAAAACAATTATTTTAGTCAGCAGTATAATTATAAAAAGCATATCCTGCAGTAGTAACACATTATACTAGTACACCGTTATAAAACATCCTTTTTTCCCCCCAATACAAATCATTATTTCTATTTTTTACATGGGTCACCTTTTGTAATTGTTATTGTATAAATGGTCAGTGGCAATTGCAACCACTTCATATAAATGCTTAAAGCAGAAAGGTATTTGCGTTGGTACCACTGTGGCATTTTATACTGCCCGGGGCTGAGGTACGAGCAGCCGGCTTTGTCCCAGCGCCACGATCGTACGCGTGGCTGCGAAACCGCATTCTAATGAAGGTACACGAGGTGCACCTCTCAGCAACATTTAAATTCTGCAGTCGGGGCTTAATGAACATCATGTGCAGAGCAGCATTCCCTGCTGAGGCCAAAGGTCGCAGCGCAGCCAAAGGAGCGGCCCCTGTGCAGGAGGACCCTCCTTCTCTGTGGCACCACTATTAAGGGGGGGGGGGACTTCAATGACACCATGTCACCATGCAGATACAGGTTTGGTAGAGGGGGGGGGGGGGGTAATTTTATCATCTGCTCCCTTGTGTCATCATATTTTGTCAGCACATCAAATAGAATTGAGAAGTACAAAATAAGTAGCTCTTGAGAAATCAGAGGGACCAATCTTTTTCATGCTGTCAGTTCACCTCGACTACAGCTATAGGAAGCACAGCGGCGCTCGGCCTCCAACACCATGTCACGGGGCACGAAACATCTTCCGAATTATAATTTCATGGCGCTCGCCGCTCTCCGGCTTCGCATGGACATAATCAGCCTTCAACAACAGCACAACTTGTCACCTTGCGATTTTATCGAACTGCCTAAAGTCTTCCAGAATATTCATGTGAAAAAAAGTTTTGCATTTTACACGTTAAATACAAAGTGTTATTTTTGACATAATAACAGTTACATTTTCAGTAAGAATAGCATTGTTGAATATTTACTGTAATATTTATTGTCGTTATATTAATATTTCTATTATGACAATTGATATTTTTTAGTTGTTATAAATATCCGTACCACAAAAAATGTTTTCAGCAGCTTCCTGAGATTATTAAAAAGACAAAATTAAAGTGTAAAAAAAGCCCCTAAATTCACAGAAAAGACGCTAAGACCACTCTAAAAAAGGAGCCCCGTCCAGCTAACCCTTGAGTAATTTAAGCCGCTTTAAAAACGTTTCTGGTTAAGATAAACAGGATAATCAAAATCACATTTTCCCCCATTTTCTATATAGTTTTGGAGGAGAACTTGGCCAGATATGCAACAACTGTAAAAACAAAACTCAAGATTGCATTTTAATTAACTTTTAAACCACAAACAAACAAGTTTTCAGCGAAACTGGGTCTGTTCGCCCTCGAATAAACAAACTACTAGCCAAGGGGAAAGAGAGTCGCTCGCATCGGAGCAGCTGCTGAGCGCTGTGTAGCCTGTGCTGGTTCCCACAGTCGTCTGCCGGGCTGCTCAGTCACCTGGCCATCACTGTCCAGAGAGCCCCCCTCCCAACTTGCCCCCCATCTCGGTGTGGGATTAACTGCACTGTTACCGCCATTACTCGCAAGACTGTATGTATATACACATACACAGATGTGCAGTGTAGCCATGTTCTCTGGAATTAGTCTGATCCTTTATTTGTTTATTTCAAAATAAATTAATAATCACAGAACTGCTGGGTTATTTAAAAAAAATTAAACCACTGTGAAGTACCTGCGGGTGACTGTTTAAAAAAATTCAGTCAAAATTCTCAATATTTCAAAAGTAGCTAAATTAACTTTAAATCAGATTCAGAACAAAAAGAACACCAAAGGAAAAACCTTAAACCTGAAGCAGAGATGTTACTCTCTTTTTTTTGGTTTCGTTGAAGATGCACCAACCTTGAAGACTAATGATTTGAGCTGTGAACCTCAGAGGCCCCACCCCCCGACAAAGACTCACCACGCAGCTCTGAGATATGGTGGAGAAATGAGTAATGACAGCCAAGTCTACGCCATTCACCTTCTCCTAAACTCGTGTGCCTCCAGAACACTAAAAAGCCCTCTTTCTAGAGGCTCGCACACCGATGATTTATGGTTTACCAGCTCAGCAAGGTTACGCAACACTGCGTGCCTTCAGATGTATTATTTGAGTCAGTTGAGATTTAATTAAGATCACAGCCCCTAGAATCCCCTTCAAATGAAAATTTAGCAAAGACAATGGACGACACATCCTCATGCAGATTGCTTCCATTCTGTTCACATCAACAACACAACCCTAATCCTTGTTTCCATGACGGCAGACAAGGGTCCAACAAATTGTGTTGCTTTTTTCCCCCTGCTCGTGTTGTTGTCTTTTGTGTGTCAGAAAAAACCATGTGCCCAATTAATGGGGGGGGGGAATTACAGCAGCTGTCTCATGAGTGAGCATTGTCCCAAAATACATCTGGAGCTAAAAAACCTGGCTTTTTGTTTTGATAAAAGAACATTTGCACACTGAGCAAAATTATGACAAAAAAGTAATAATATGTTTATCTAAAAATGTCTAAATGCTGTTAAGAGTTGTGACAAGGCACAAATATGCCTCAGAATAACTTTTCAAGTATTCAATGACCAGCCGTGCCTGTTAACTACCTCCTTGGGTTTCAAAGTTAGATGGCGCAACTTAAAATGACAAAACCCCAAAAAACTCCATAAGTAATACAGTATACAGCAGCGTTCAATAAATTCAAGACAAAGTTGAGAAGTTTCTAGGGAGTCGTTTTCTGTGCCACCCCCCCTCTGGCACCTACACGCTCCCCTCCACAAAGCAAAGCGGGGATATCCCATGTGCGAACTTAACGTCCGCACGAGCCCGTCTCCGAGCTCGAGACTCCCGGTTCTATCCCGTTGCCTGTGTCACAGTTTGGAAATGACAGGTGCTGGCAGGCTGCTGCTCAGACAGGCCACTGCACAAATAGCGGCCCCTCCTGAAAGGGCTAATGCACTACTAATGAACAATAAATCAACTTTGATTACAAACTGTCAGCCCAATCAGCTCTCGCTAACTGCGGGACCGCAGCACCGCAGCGTACCTCGCCACTCGCCGCATGCACCTACACACTCGCGGCGCGGTCAGCTCACCCATCGCACCTGTCTCCGGGCATTAGCTGTGTCCGGCAGCAGGTGTGAACACGCGCGCGCGCACACACACACTCAAGTGCGCGTTTGTACGTGTATTGCTACGTGGCCATGTTGGGAAATTGCAAAAGTGGCAGTGCCATCTATACTATAAAAAACGGTCCTCAGTTACAGCTGAACATGTGCTAATAATATGGTGGCAAAGAAAAACTAACTGACCCTAAAAGTAAAGAAAATGTAGGTCTTTTAAAACAGGCATTATTATATTAATTAAAATGATTTTAGTAGGAAGACTCCAGGGGCTTTTCACATCATTAAAACTTAAACCACCACAAAGTCAATAACTGTCTCCAGTCTAATACCTCTGGGGTATTTGGCAAAGATGGAAGTTGATCTTGCTCCACTTGCCACCCATCTCACGATGATGGTATTCCACCTGCAACTCCCCACCCCCACCCCACAACAACACCGTGCCATCCCACATTTGCTGCGGGAACATTTTAATGTTGACATTTAAGATGACTACACTTACATTAAATGGTAACACCGAGACGGCATCAAATATAGAGTTCTCCTTCTGCGTCTCTTAATTTAACATGACAGAGTGACGGGCGGAAACACCTCCTATTACCTCTCTCCCTTGAACCACATGACAGGAGCTCCGTCGACACAGGAGCTCCAACCGGAGCCGAATGCACTCGTCTCCCAAACACCCCAAGTCACATGTGGTGCCGCAGTACCCCACACACACCCACTTCCAGGACCAAAACAATGCAAGCGTGTCCCTCGGTAAAACGAAAACAACCCAGGTGATAAATTCTGGGCAAAAAAACGTTTAAGTTTTAGCCTGAAACTTGAAGAATTAAATAGCAAATGAGAAGTTTAAAAACCTGAGAAAAATGCTCTAGTAATAAAAACCCGAGCAACTCAAAAATGCTCCAATAAAATAATAAATGCCACATGAAATTTAAATTCACGTACAACTCGAGAAACTCAATCTCCTACTGGTTAAAACAACAACAGGAGAAAGTCTCAGTCATACAGTCACAGAGAAGCAGCAGGTACATCTAACAAGACACGTTTAGAAAGAGCCAAACAAACCCCTGACAAAAGCGTTTGCTGTCTTCAGTTCCGACACGGAAATCAAGACTGGCCTCGGCTTCAGCCACAGGTCAGCGTACCCAGCTAAGGGCAGACAGCGGTCCTCCAGTGTCCCAGCTCCCTGAACAACCTGGACAGTGAAATTAACCAATTACCACG
Source organism: Arapaima gigas (assembly GCA_900497675.1). Classification (NCBI taxonomy): domain Eukaryota; kingdom Metazoa; phylum Chordata; class Actinopteri; order Osteoglossiformes; family Osteoglossidae; genus Arapaima; species Arapaima gigas. Next base: position 262,646 of record UFQX01000076.1, read on the forward strand.
ATGAACACCACACAAAGGGGACCGCGAAGCCCCTTCTCCTTTTCCCAGGACAAATTAAATTGTCAAGTTTTGCACAAGAAAGCAGCAGAAATTGCAGAATCAATCATATTGACAAACCTGACAAACTCCATTTAGCTGGCAGGGTAAACAGAGAGGCCGGGCCGGGCCGTACGGAGCTGAGCGGAGCGGAGAGGAGCGGAGAGGAGCGGAGCAAGCGCACAGGCGAGTGGGGAGCGGAGCGGAGAGGCGGGCTCGGCGCAGCTGCGGAGTCTCCTGCCTTCCCCGGGATACAGGCAGATTGCACGCGCAAGGTTGCTCCCCGGCTGACAAGATACAAAACTACCCAATCAACCACGCCCTTCTCCACCAATCACAACCGGCCCCCTAAACATAATCAATTCAAATGGGCCACACAATGGGGCGCCGCGGGCCGCGACTGCAGGTGAAGTAATGCCTTTGTGTGGGGCCCTTTAAAAGAAACCACAGTTGACGGCTGTTAACCCTTTGACCCCTGCCGGGGCTCCGGCCGGGCAGCAGAAACAATGGCCCCCCCACGCACCCGGCCAAAGAGAAACCCTTTAATTAAACAACACATAAAGTAAACAAGGCTATCTGGTCCACAGAAACAAAAACAAGGGGAAGAAGTGCCCAGATATCTCCTATTTATTGTTCTTCTAAATGCAAATGTCACATACAAAACCAGCTCAGCTTTAAATGATCACTCGTCCAAACCACGTTAGTAAACAAAAAGACCGGCCTGTCCTGCACTTGGCTTACAAAATAATGTATACTGTTTATTCTCGAAAAATTCCGATCATTTATAGAAAAAAGAAAAAAAGGAACAGAATCAGGTAGTTTAAAGAAGTAATACAAATTCTAAATAAAACAGCAGCAAATATGGGCTACCCGTCTAGAGTCACCGTGAATACTACTACTACTACTACTACTACTTATAATAATAACAACTAATAATCATAATAATGTTATTTTTGGTTGTCTTATAGACTATGAACAAAATGTTGCACACAACAGAAAACAGAACCCTGCCACCTACTGGATGTTTCACACAGCCGGTGAGAGCAGCAGAAGAAAACAGTGAAACCAAGCCAAAAAGAGATGCCTACAGATACAGCTTTATCTCAGAAATCAAAATATTACTTAATATGGACCAAAAATGGTTTCCCGACTTTTGATAAAGCAATCTCACTCAGCCGTGTTTTTAACCACAAAAGTTCTGACTAATTAAAATTTAATTCATTAACAATCATTAACAGTTTAAAATATTGTTACGACTGTGGTGCGAAATGACAAGCTAAACATGAAAAATAGCAAACCACCAAAAACCGCGGTCAGAAATATGTCGGCCGCATGTCCACAACAGGGCAGTGCAGTTATCTGTTGGTAAGTGTAGTTACTCTAAACTGGCTGACCTATTTTAAAATACTGACTGCAAAAGCTCAGGTGTCAAAAGTGACAATTCCAACACGTATCAGGGTGAATAATTCAAGGCAAGAGGAGCCTCTTTAAATCTCCCGCATGCGGGGAGACACGCGGGGTGCGCACACGTTCTGACAGCGGTGGTCTCCGCTCTGGCCGTCCCCCTCCCCCCCTTCCCGCCAGCCCGATCCCTGGGGTGGCGTGCCGGCATATTCTCAATAAAACACCTTCTTAGCAGTAATAGGCCACCATTCTCCTTTCAACGCTCCCAACGGCTTCATGATAAATTTAGCAGACGCGCAGTTCAAGCTTTCGCTCGCTCTCTCGCTCGCTCTCGTCCTGCGCCTGGGTCCCTCTCCTACAACTACACTACTAGGGTAACATGATGTCACATGTATAGACTTTTTTAAAGCTGCCTACAAAAATGTACCGTAAACACGGCGCACCTGCACTTGATCCTGTAACGTGCTCCCCAGCAGAGGAAGCTGGACAGAGGCAGAATGGATGTGTTTGCACATGGCCCCTCGGCGTGAGCCTCCATCGCTAATTTCCTCAGTCGTTTTGTGAAAGTGAAACAGTACTATATGTGTCATCCAGCTGAGGGTCCTTTATGACATTAGCACTTAAGTGGGCAATGACAGTGATGGAGTCGCATTGCACATTTCATAGTTACACATATTGCACAAGGGAATGAGAAGAATAGGCAAGGAGCAGCGCTCAACCATTCATCACAGTAGGGCTCACAAAAAGCTGTATTTACATTGAGCTGCATAAACTTTTTAACAGCGGACCCCAAACCAAGCTCTATCTGTTAAATATGAAAAACATTTTTTAAATGTTAAAGCAAAATAAAAAAAAAAGCAGAACACACTTTTTGCGAGTGTCTCGGAAATTAATACCTGCTCAGGGCTTTCATTAAACTTTTATTTTGGGTGCAAAAATAAGACATAATAAAAGAAAGCTAAGAGCAACTCCTGCCCCGCAACGGTGTATTCAAACCACAAAGTCGTCACTGGAGGAGGCGCGTAACTTGCTTGGCTCCCTTCCGAACCTCTCTCTCTCTCTCTCTGTGTGTGTGTGTGTGTGTGTGTGTGAGAGAGAGAGATCTGTTCACCCTTTGTAACGATGATGCAGAAACCATCTTGGATGTAAAAAGCTAACGCTTCCGACTTAACCACTGAGGGTGTCCTTATGTCATTTCTCGGTACCCAAAACAAAAAACACCGCCTTTTCTCTGCCTCATCTTTATTCTTCTTATTTAGGCATTCTGTAATGCATTCTGTGTTCTGTACATTAGCCCTTTTAAAGAGCACTATCTAATTTTGCAGAGGTTTGCTGTGTTAATATGCTACCGTGTGCCTAAATGTCGTGTTTTTGCCTCTTGTTGCGTCTGGTGTGGTTTGAGAGTTAGTCAAAACAGGATACTATTTTCATATTCAATCGCTTAAGCCAATACCATTTTTCTCTCCTTTTATCTTTTATATCAAATAAAGGGGTGGGGAAATTTTATTTTTCAAGTTTCCATGTGAGTCTGTAAACAAGGTTCTTAAAAACATTTTAAATATGTGAAAAAATAAACGGAACTTAAGTTTTTGAGAGACGCTGTCAATAAATAATAATGCTGAGAAATTCTCCCGTCAGGTTGGCAATTTTTTCTCAAACACCTATTTTTCACTAAAACAGAGGTTATTTTTCTGATGTCACTGAGGAGGGGAAGAAAAAAAAATCACAAAAAAACTCCCCAGTTGACAGCCTGAGCTCCGATCTATAATCAAACCATAAATAAATAAAGAGTTATAATGTACAAGCGTGGTTAACAGTAAGTCTTTTACAGGCACCTGAGTGCATCAGTAACACTCATTGTTTTATGGCATCACGTCATTTAAAATTTATCACCGGCTGGAGTGTTTACATTTCCCAATACAAGATCACACTTCTCATACCTTGGCTGGACACATATCTTCAGACACCTGGTGTGATTCACCACAAATTGACAATCATCACAAGTCTCAAAAAACCACTAACCTAACAAACATTTGTGAAAACACCCATCGCGTTTTCATTTCCATCTAAGGATACGAGTTTTATCCAATGTTTTTGGATTGCCGATATCAGTTACAATTAAACAAAAAAAAGAAAAAAAAGCCAAATATTGGCCAGATGTTTAAGCAGCGATGACTGCTTGGACGAGTTTGGAAAAGCAGGGACACAAACGTGTGATGTGCAGTGTTTGTCCAACAGTGGGGCCCGTGCCTCCACTGTGTACAAAGTCGTGTAAGAATACAAAGGACCCCCCCGGTAACCGGGTGTTTTAGTGTGTGATCTATGGTTTACATACATCCCAAAGGGGGCATGATTCAGCCCAAACAACATGCGGATGACACTGCGATACTGTGACAGGCCAGGATGTACAGATACCACACTCAGGGGTGGAGCAGCAGAGGGGGGATTAAAAAAAAGAAGAAAAAAGCCAAGAGGTAAATGCAAGAGCTCAAATAAAAAAATGTACCCCACCCCCACCAAAAAAGCAGCACAGGGCCTTTAAGCCCTGTGATAGAAGTTAATATGACAGCCATCTGATGTCTAAGACTTACTCACAGGCTGAAAGCGACTGTCTGGAAAGTGGAGAGATGACTTCATTTCGACAGAATGATCAGAACCTGTTTCTAATATATGCAGTACACATAATACATTTTTACAATATGACAAGGAAAACAAACTGCAGAAAAAGAATCCTGAGCTTTGGTAACACAAGCATCTGCTAAGGGTGATATGTTGATCATTCTTGGCATATGATCTCATGGTGGAGCAACCAAGACATATGAAATAAGAAGTCAGTGTCACACCACCTTCCAGGTTTTCTGACTGATTTAACACACACACGTGCACGCACGCACGCAGACACACGTTACAATTTTTGGTCACCTATAAATCGATAGTTTAAAACAGATTAATTAGTTTAAACCATGACCACTGAGTACAACAGCCTCCCTTCTCACTAGTTGTTTGCTTTTGCTTAATATTTCAGCAGAAATTCACGTTGCTTGCTGTTCATCAGGTGCTCTGGCCGCCTCAGGATGTCGGGTCCAAACCACAGCGCTAAACAGGATGCTATTTGGCCCCTTTTTTATTGCAGCTAATTTGAACATGGCCCGCACCTCAGCCTGCACGTCCCCGAGTGGCAGAGTGGGCCGCCTCCGTTGCCCCTGCACCCATGCGCCGGTTTGTGTACAGGCGGGGCGCCTTGTCGTCACCACAGTGGCGGGGGCTGGACGGCTGGCCTCCAAGGGCCTCGCGCTAACAAGACGCAGATTGGGGCTCTGCAGTCGGGCGTGTGGGTGTGTGTGTCACGGCTGTGCCGTGGGTCCACAGCAAAAACAGTAGTTGGGAAAAACCACTGATTTTCTCCTGGCCCCACCCCCTGTCAAAGGGAATCCGCCTCAATCCGGCCCTCCAGAGGGTTGGACAAAGGGGAGTATGAACCGATCCAGGTTTAAAAAGGGGGGAAAATTGCACTTCAAACTTAAGAGGTGATCAGCGATCACTGAGCTGACATCATGATTTGACCTGTAAGTACCCTCTGACACAGAGCACGATGGGATGTATGTGAGAGGGAAAGAGACAAAGAGAAATTTGTTTGCCAGGTATAAAATATGTTACAAGGAGGAAAAATGTTGTCACTTTTTTATAAGCGCTTGATTGTTCTACTCGTCTAAACGGATGAACAAGCGTTGCTCAGCTGGAGAGTTCACCAAAGAGTAACACAGTTGTCAGGGGTTGAAGACAAGGTGACCTGTCTTGTGTGAACCATTTTCCTTTCATTTAAATGTAAAAGAGGCCAAAGCATGAATCTCAGCAAATGGAGGAAATAATGAAACCATACAAATGCATCTTTTAATGACTTCTTCATCGCACAAATGCTAATCACCGAGATGCCAGCGCACACACGCAAAGAATCATTTTCACTCTAAAGATGCTTTTTGGACAATGAGAGCAATGGACATTTTACACGAGCTTTAATTAAATTAAATGGCAGGCAAACACTTGCTGGCCAGGAAACCACCAAAAGAAAGCAACAATCCTGCCTTTTTTTTTTTTTTTTTTTTTTTAAACAAGCCTAATCTTGGCTTCACACTGATGACAGTGGAACCATGTTGACACAACATCTTCAACCCAGCTGCACATCACATAATCTACTATAGGACGTGCAAGCCTTCCCATGATCCCTTGCAGCGTGGCATAGTTAACCACTCCGGCGTCTCGGCGTTGCAACGAACGAGACTAATTTTTTCCCCCCTGTGCGGTGAGAGTGGACTATCAGCGAGGGTCCAACAGTGTTGTTCCTAATTACCTATTTCGCCACTCCCGATCCTGCGGCTGGCATAATTAGTTACCTGGGGCTGCAATCCAATTTGAAGTGATGACAAGAAAGTGATCCATGAAAAAGTAATAAGTTAAATCCAATTTCAGCCTGCCTCTAATTAAATGCACATGGAACTAATGACTCAAACCCAACCATTTCAGTGATAACGGTAATTAGCGAGGTGGGAGTCCCTCTCTCCCCCCGCTTCTCCGCTACTCTAGGTGTGAACCGTGAGGTAAAGTGGTTCGGACCGTTTTAATTACACGTGTCACTCTGTCAGTAATTTACCCACTTTTGACCAGTCAAGTATGTTTTGGGCCTCGCGGCCTGCGCACAGCTGTTCGTGTATTTAGTCAAATTAAACGCCCCGAGCAAAAAAAACGCAGGGCTGTAAATGGAAGTTTTCTTATGCCACAATGACCACCAAAACTGCCCTGGTGGGGGAAAAAAGAAACCAAAGTGTAATTTAAGGCACGTGATCGAAAGTCAAGATTTTTGAACTGGATTCCTCATTCTTGTCTCTTCTTTTTTTAAAAAAGGAAAATCCCCTCCTGCTCTTATTATTTTGCTCTATTAATGACTTTCCTATGGTGTTATGTGGTCAGTCACCTTTCAGCAGCGCATTATGCTATGGTGTTCCGCACACTTCTAGCAAGACTGCAGCCAAGCTGGGTGCGTTCACACCCCTGACAAGAGCCATAACTTCTGGCACGCTACCTTGAGGTAAACTGTGTCCTGACCTTTTCTGCCCTTCTGTCTTATGTCGACCCTCTTTCTCTGCTCTTACTTTGAGCAGGATCCCGTCCTTGGAAACGGGTCTAGTGGCAGCCGCTTTGGCTCATTATGTTCTAGTGTTTCAGAAATTGCTACCCTCAAGCGTCGGAATAAAGTGGCTGCAACACCAAACAGAAGACCGCAAGTGGACAATAAATGTGCTGTACCCTGATTTACAGACAGGCTCCGTACATGCACACAAGACGGTACTTGTCCATCATTTTTGCACGCCTTACAAACATTAACAGTATTAATAAGGAATAAAAAAGCACTGACTTGCAACTAGTAATTTAATAGTAGCAAAGGTACTTTTGTGGAATATTAGAAAGGGGGCGTTTTCCACTTGATGTGGATGCTTTACTGAACCTGCAAAATCAACCGCAGTAGCATAAGGAGAGAGGGCCTTGGTTTTTCCTTACGGCAGCTGAGTGACAGGTCGGCCGAGCTCTCTGTATACATTAATACATTAGAATTTTAATTTTGCCTTTGTCTGCAGGAGACTGTCTAGTACGGTGCTATGTACCAACAGCTGGCTGTACGGTGGAATCTGCAGTGAGGTCTCTGCTGTTGACCTCTGCTGCACAATTCCCAGCCTGATTCGGGGAAACTGTTTGGTTTGATCCTTTCAACTTATTTGAGTCCTGACAAATACGCACACAACCGAAAGGTCAACGCAGTCATATTTCATCCTCTGGAGCTATTCCTTAGACATCTGCACAACAAAGAGGCCCTTTCACTACCTGACATTAGACCTAGCTGCTACAATAGCTCATTAAAAATGGCCCCCTATGGGAAAGGGGGTATTAAATATTATATATACGCACATACATAACGGGCTGCGGTATTAATTACCAAATATGCCCCCAAGTCATCTGCGATTTCACACTGCAACAAACAAGGCACCGTTTTCTAACAAAGATGCAGCAGCTTATGCGCCTGCCGAGAATTAGCCCAACACCAAATTAACGTTAATATAATTTATTGCAGAAGAACAGAGAATGCCGTTCCTTCTAAAGCAAGAACAATGGTAAAAGAGAGTGGTGCCCAAGCAGAACACCTTTTATCCCTCTGTACTGAAAAGCGCTCCCCGTTGCCTGCTCCTGGTCAGGGTGAAACTGCTCCGTTCTCCCCCCAGCTAGTGGCTCCAAAAGCTTCCCCAGTTCTCTGGGACAGAATGGTCTGAGAACAGAAGAGCTCAACAAGAGCTGGTGGCTTAAAAGAAGCCAAACCCATCACATCACACAAGGCGAGGTCAACACCGGGGAACTGCAAATGACAAATGCTGTGTCTCATCCAAGTACAGTGTTTCACACAACTTAGTTTAGCCCTGTCACACCTCCACATGCACAATTTGGACTTTGTTGGAGTTGAATGTTGTCTGTGACACGCTGCCGTGTGTGGAAAAGAAAAGCATGGGAAGGTATGGTGAACAACTCGACCGTCTTCCAGTCTTATTCACAGGAACCACCATGTTCTGCACAAATCCATATCCAGTTCCTCACTTTTGGTTTCCAGTGCACAAGCTCTGCACTACTTTTCTCTGCTTGCTCTTTATCTCACTTCTGTATTAAACAAAATAAACACTCAAAACAAATTACTGTTTAAACCTCTGAAACAACCATGACTTTTTTTTTTTTTTTTTTTTGCCAAACATGGGGTGGAACTGGGCATCTACCTGTGGAACAGGCGCCTTCTCACTGGCCTTGGGGGACTTGAGGGCACCACTTGGTGGCTGCTGCTGCTGTTGTTGTTGCTGCTGCTGCTGATGATGAAGTAGCTGTCTGGCAACTTGTAGAGCCTACGAGAAACGCATAAAAACCATCAGAAGGAAAAACAATAAAAAAAAAACACACATTTTATTGTGCGTAGGGCTGAACTCCTTCCCCAGGGACCGCTCTTGTTGTCTCCTAACACAACAGATGTAACCCGAACGACAATGTGTGCTTGGCTGCTGAGAGATAACAAAACAAAGTGTGCCTAACAGACCATTTTTCCATCTTCACTTCCTTCAAACAAATTTGCATAGTTTCCTTTGGTAACACTGAGAACAATAATAAGATGACAAATCAAATAAATGCAAAAACTCTTTAAAACATTTTCTTTTGACTACTTTGTACTGATAGTAAACTTTAAAAAGCTGCTGAGCTACCATTAGCAGCATTTTGATCTTAATTTTCCCTCTGTCATCACCTCCCCCCAAGCCCACCCCCCCACCCCCTGCCAGCAGAAAGCAAATAAAAGGTTTACTACCGATCCAAGTATCTGCAAAAGGACAGGGCCTTTCTCAGTGGAAAACAAAACAGAGCAAAGTCACATGTTTATTGCTTCAGCAACTCCCTCTTCCCTTACGATAAATAATCAAACATGCCATCCAGAACAAACGAAGTCAGGGAGCTGGGGGGGAAAAAAACCGCGGTCATGAAAACGACACCGATACCAAGAAAAGCAACCAACTGTTCCCACAGAGAGCGGCGAGCCTCACACCTACACCAGTAAAACATCTGAGTAAACAGCTTCACTCATTCTTTCCATGTTGCTCTGACCATCACTCCCACAATTAAACAAACAGTGTGGGGTTCGTCCAGACTCTCAGCGCGCCCTGGCCAGCCAAGGGCCGGCTTCCACACTCGCAACAAACACCAAGATTTGAAGGCGACTGCTGGGTGCTGCTGGACGACATATGCGCTGTATGCTGAGGGTAGAGAGATAAACAGTGGCAAAGAAATATGGATAGAGAGCTACACTGTATGTATGTGTGAGCTGGAGGGAGGGAGGGAGGGAAAGACAGCAAGAGTGGGAAAGAGAGGGACACGCAGTCTTGTAAAAGCTTTATAAAGAGACTCTGTGGCCAGCATGGACAAGGCCTGGGCAGACAGAACTGTGGCTGGAACACACAGCTGTGCTTGGCGCTGGTGTGTGTTGACCTCCTCAGTCACAGGGGCTGCTGCATGACATCATGGGGCAAGAATATGACTATGGGGTACAGAGGGGCCACTCTGCTGGTGTTCCCTCCCACCTTCGGTTTTCTCTCACAGACACACACAGACACATACACAAGGGAGTGCAGTGTTCTCTGCTGAAAAAAATCAAGACAAAGTCAAACAACTTGGAGACTCTGGTAGAACACGCTCAATTCCCCCAGGAGATAACCAGTAATAATAAAAGGTACATATATAATACCAACACCTTCTTTAGCTTTTTAATCCATATCCACCCACCACCTTTTCAACAGATAATTTTTCAATACAAATTATTTCAAGTTATTTAGCTGTACCCAGACAGAGTCATTTGTGAAAATGTTTGCATTTTTATCTTTTGAATCACAAATGCACATGTGCACATTTTCATTTCTGAGGGACGTGATGAAGCACAAGAGCCCGGCATCCGTATTAAATACAGGTTTTGCCAAGGGACAGCCCCCGTCACACATGCCCGCAAAGGCAGCATTTCATGTGGCTTCTCCCTGCTGGACAGTATGAGTTTCACTCCCACACAAATGAGCAGTCAAACGTAAAAATGCAACATGCACAACAAGAAACACTGCCTATTTATAGCGGCGATTTACAAACGTATGAAAACTTCACATTTCACACTTACTATAACCTGACAAAACCTTCCTGTCAGCTATTACAGGGAACACAAATACGTTACCCCCTTATTTGGGCTTCTGAGGTCAAACCCAAATCGAGATGATTTGAAATGTGGTTGTAGTTTTGAAGACATATTTGAGAAACACGGAGCAGAAAAAAGGACTCTTTCTTCTCAGATGATTCACATGGAAGTAGGAGGTCTGAAACACTCCTTCATGATTACTGGAAACCCTAAAGCAAACAAAATGCACCATTATATGACCACCATGACCTATTCACCTGCACGCTGCGTCCACAGAGTGCGTCTGCACCGCATCTGGCTCAATGAGCGCAGGGGTCGAAGATTAGTACAAGGATATTTGAGTCAACAGGAAATGATATCTGTCCGAGGCACCTCTGGGAATGTAAATGTACAGGAATTGGAAGTTTGCCCTTCTTGTAATGGACAGCGAGGAGTGTAGCTCGGTCCCAGCATCGACCCCTCCGTACAGCCACAAATGCACACGGGAAAAACACCTTTCCGCAAAATAAAAACAGGAGCAAAGTATTTCTTTTAATTATTACGAAATGTTTTTACAGCAGCTATGACAGAGTACACGTAGAAATGGCACCTGGACAAGACTGAGCTGCAGCAATGAAGTCCTAAAGCCAGTATTGAGGGGTATCAGATACCTGGTGACAGGTGCACAACAGTGAGGCTACAATGTGTACACACCCAAACATGTATATATGGTGGGTCCTCTATTACACGCCTGTCATATGAGGTAAAAACTACTCATGTGACTGGAAGAAGTGTGTATATATGTATGATTATATGTAAAATTTGAATCCCTGCTTATATATATACAATTCTTCTGGGTTCATTAAACGTGGACCATTCAAAACTCTACAAACCATACACTGCACTTTGTCTGTCCCTCCCTCCCTCCCTCCCTTACACACACACACACACACACACACACACACACATACACACACACACACACACACATAATGGCGACTCTCTGTGTCTGTTTGGAGGTGAAGCCGGCCAGAGGCGGCCCAGGCGATTTGTTTAACAAGGCGTCAGAGGCTGCCCGTCCTCCCAGAGCGCCGGCGCTGTGCTAAAATAACCCATTGTAAGCCGTCGCTGGGCTGTTTGCTGAGCGCGCTCCTCCTTCTGCTTCTCCTTCCCCATGCTGGGCCCCCTGCTCCTCTCCCTTCTCCCCCCGGAACGCGTCTCCTTTTGATCTCGCATTCAAAAGGTGCTGGGCCTTGATCGACGTGTGAGTGGAAAAAAGCAGATCCAGACGCAGCGATAAACTGCCGGCGGATGACAGGCCGTGGCATCTGAGGGTTCGGGAGACGGGGAGAACAGCATGTTGTCTGAGCACTACAATAGCGCAAATCAAGAGACATATTAGGTGGAACTGATCAGATACAAAAACAGTTCAAAGACGGATAATAGTAACAGATGACTAGGTTACAAAGGAACAGAAGTATAACTTGCTATAGGCAAGACTGATGCAAATCGGTATAATACATTCTGAATGGGGTTATCGAGGAAAAAACATACGTCCTTATAACATTACAAATGTGCCTTGCTTCACAATGCTACTACAGTCATTTATTGCACACTCGTGTTCTGCGAAGCAACAGGAAACGTACAGCAGCTTAGATGCCATTATATTTAAAATGAGCATTCCAAGAGTATGTTGGTTATGTAATGTTAAAAAAAAACTTTAATCAGCGTTATTTTCTTAAGTGTTCAGATTAATTGTCTAAGAGCTGTGTGAAGAATAAAAGGTCTGTGATCAGACATTCAGTGAAGCCTTCAGGTGTATCTTCTTAAAAACAGCCTCCAGGAATCAAAAAGCCTTTCAGAAATTTCAATTCAGACTTTCAGCATTCTTGTCAGATAATAAAAATAGTATTAATAATACCATCAACTAATGTTTTTGACGACGTGCTCAACAGCAACACTTCCCCCATGTGAATGGTTTGAGTCATTAAAGCAACAGTTTCCTATTTTCATCTTTTATACTATTTGCCAACAGATTCTTTGTGGGGGTGGGCAGGGGGAGACAAATTCCCAAAAAACTTGTGTTCTGGGGTTTTTCAGTAGTAATAGGCTAATGACAGAGTGCTAAATGTCTTTTAACAAGGCATTTACTTGGTGTAATTGAGTTCAAAATTAGTCTTGCTTGATTTTTTAATATTTAGCATACTGACTGTGCAAAGTCAGATGATTTTAATGTCTCTGTCCACATTCAGCACAAAGCAAGATGACTAATTTATCTGAATTAGGACATAAATAATACATCAGAACCTATGAGGATTCTTCAGCTCACCAAAGCGAACAATAAATATAAAAATCATCGTAGAAAGGGGAGAATACATCTTTTCCTGTTTCAGAGCCGAGGCAGAAATGAGAAAAGGCGGCAACCAAAAAAACGTGGCGGCAGCGTGCGCTGCTCTGTCCTGCTGCCTGCTGGGAAGGTGGCTGTGGGAAAGCGGACAGCCCTTTTGTGAGAGCCCTCTTTATTCCCCCGCTGGCCGCTCATGTCCTCAACCTGAATGCCATGGAGGACCTTGAATGCAAAATGGCTTCAAACAAATTGCCCTAATTGCTTGAAGATGTGCGTGCAGGTGAAACCGGATCCCCGTGGCCGCAGCGCTGGGTATTTACACAGTGGCTGGACTTTAATGGACAGGAGACCAGCGCTCCCAAGCATCCAGCAAAAACACTGCTAATAGGTTAGCTCTTAATGTAGTCCTTTGCTGCACAAATGACCCCCCGCCCCCTCCGTTTTTTTTTTTTTTTTTTGCAAGCTATGTGGCGTTGTCCTAAATGTCAAGGTTATCTGGCTGACTTTCCGAGTGAGCACACATCTTAACTCACCTGACATTTATACCAGACATTCTACCCCACAGACATTTCATTTTTAAACAAGGCGTCCATTGTCTCTCCAACACCCTGTAAACAGGCTCATCTCCCCAGCTTTGTCCGCCGTTTCAAAACGCAATAATTCTCTCCCACCAATTGGTCGTGCTACAGTAGCTGCGTCGCAGCTTCAATTTTCACAAATTGCGGGCATCGCCGTAAGACGCCGCGTGCTGTACTCGCGTGGCCCCGCCGGCATTGGAGGCGGGTGAGGCTCTGTCGCTCAGCATTCAGCAGCTGGGGCCGCCAGGAAGATGGGAACGGGCTGTTGAGAGCGTTAACATATAGTAATGGAACTCACTTACAATGAGAGCCATTTTAATTGAAACCCATATCATTCCAGAGAATTCTTCAGCACGCGTGAGCGGATAAGCAGTAGGCGCTGCACCTATTTATATTAATTGCATTTTTTTTTTATATTGTGGACATTTATCTGCAATGCAAAACAGGGCGGTAAATTTCCAGTATTAAGTATATAATTAACGCCATTTCCAAAAAGGCTCTCCACATGGAAAACAGGCACCCGCGTTCAAACCCCCTGCATTACAGGGCCTCTGGATACCGCCCTCTCACTGGTGTTTAGATTTCCAAACTAATTCATGTAGAATACATAAATAAATCAGCATTTTATACCCACTTCAAACCATCATATCCCCGTTCCTTTGCTGCACTTTTCAGCAAATCTATTAATATTTATGACAACACTAAACATTCCAAATTGCCATGTTTAAACAATATAAAACTCAGCATGCAATTATATAAGATGCAAGCTGACTTCAATAAAAATCTCATTTTGTTTGTTCCCCCAATAACAGGTACTACTGTGCCTTGACAAATGTTTTTGTGTGTGGGGGGGTAGGAAAACAGCAAAGTGAAGTTATTAAACATGAGTGCGAATGGAAGTGGAGCTGCTGAAGCGAGACTGATGACAGAGGGTTGAGGTGGGGAGAGGCAGGCGATAGGCAAAGAATAAACAAAGTGGCCCTGCAAGCAGGTCTCACAAAGTTGGATCCTGGTACCCCATCCGACCAGTGACCCCGGAGGTCAGTGCAGCTGTGTGGGCCTGAGAGCCTTTTTTTGCACCGGCTTCCCCTCGCCCTTGGGCCACAAGCAGCGCATCGTCAGATGGCCATGAAGGAAAAGGTCTTGGTCCTTTCACATGGAAGGTCTTTGTTGCCCCCCCCCCACACACACATGCATAAAGCATGAGAATGCAAACTCTGTATCATGATTCAATAAATAAGCAAACCTGTTTCCTGCCAAGTGACTTTTCGGGTCCACCGGTCCAGGGTTATTGAATGAAAATTGTGTTTATTACGGCTTTAGTGTGCTGTAAACTCATAAACACCATCCCAGAGTACAAGAGAAGCTGTCAACTAAATATTGTTTCCCTCGCAAGCCACTCTTCCACGTCAATTACGCCTTTCAACTTCAGCGGCATTGTATGATAAAGTGGCAGTAAAAATCATTCACATTAATACACCATTGTGCATCTGCTGCTAAAGGTAATTAAAGAAGTAAATGACTCATAAGAATAGACATATTAGCTGCAGAATGAAAGGCAACTGGGCCGCCTCATGAAAATATGTACCATTAAGATACTGCATTTTCATACTGGCATAATCAGCTCCACTAGCGTGATGCCGATTTAATCCACTTGACTGCGGAAGTCTATCAACAAGCGGCCGAGCTTTTCTCTCCCTGGATCCGCATTCTGCCCGAGTGCCATCAATGAATAGAGCCACCAGACAAGGGGTCACGATGAGTGAAAGCGGATGGGGACAAGTCAGCGCTTTGGTCTCATTTGGATGACAAAAGGGAGAAAAAAGAAAAGAAACTTAAGAACAATGAAATGTCTCCCTTCCGCTGCAGAACTAACATCTAGGGATACTAACATTCTTCCGTAATCCTTAATTTCCACAGAGTCGATAAAATGTGCGGAAAATGGCATAGCTACGCCATCCGTACCAGGTTTTAACACTGCTAAAAAAAACACTGTTTTGTGTTATTGCATTCTTCTCAGAGATGTTGCATCAGGTAGTCGTGAAGGAAGTGCTGGGCAAACGTGCTTCTCAGACCCGGTGTGAATAGAATAATCCGGACATAATTATTGAGTGTGAAATGTAGCTATGCCTTCATTAGCCCTATTTTACTGTAGTTATGCAACTTCCTTAACCCATATGGCAACCGAGAGCCGGACCTGCACTATGGTGGAAGTTTCACTGGGGCACCAAAGACGCCAAAGACTGCGTTTGGTGGCTCAGCTCTGACTGCAACGCCGGTTTCTGGCATTGATGACGACCGATCCAAAAATGGATCCACGTGGTTCTAATGGGCTCTAATGACAAGTGCAGTGGTGTAAGGCCCTAAGAAGAGTCTGGTCGAACCTTCAACGGACCTGCGGTTTACTCTGCAGACGGTTAAACACAGCAAGGCCACAGGATCCAGGTGTGAATCCTCCAGTAACTTTCTTTACAAACTGCATGTGCAGTCAGAGAAGAAACATATTTAGTGATCTGCACCACAGATTTCCACTTTGTGTCCTAGTCAGTGGAGATTGTTTTTTCTCTCAAACACTTGTAAACATGGATGAATCCCCACAGCAACGTGCCATCAACATCAGAGTGAGATTCTAGAGTGAATATCTGGCCGAATCACAGAAAACCTAATTCGCAATGCTTCTGTATTGAGTTGCAATATAGACGTGTCTCACAGGGAACCCAGAGTTCCAGAGCTGAAGTAATTCCAAGTTGGGTAATATGATCCCAGAGCACCGAGGAAAGGGAAGGGGGGGAAATGATTCCGATTGCTTTTGTCATAAAGGGGCTGATGGTGCGAGCGGGACGAGAACACTGCGGCACGTGGGCTGTTATAAGACACTGAGGAGGACGGGGAAACTGGCGTGTTGGTTGGCCCGAACTCGTCCAACAGGATGAAAACCCTACCACTGCCCATCAACCTCACAGCAGCAAGTACCACTCAGTTAAGGACACATGATGGGCTTGTGTTTCATTTATAAAGATGAGTTCCTGCTGTTGTACTCTTGAGAGGGGTACTTGACCTGTATTGCTCCAGTAAAATGCTCAGTTATGTAAATGGATAAAAAAGAGGTGTTATGGTGGACCATCACAATGCTGAATTGGACAAGTTGTTATTGATTGTGGATACATGGTAAGTTAATACATTTATTACTACTACTAATAAGAGTAATCATAGTAATAATAATCCAACTAAAGTATAGTTAGCAAAAAAACTGTGAAAAAGCCTTCAGCATAATGTCTAGCAGAGCGTGCAGGCAAGCAGGACACCTTCAGTGTTGTGCTCTGGCACGTTCCTCTAGTAAAACATTTAATAAAACTCAACAGCAGAGATGAGCACAACACATTAAGTTACACACAAAGTGTGCAGAACCTTTCATTAACACATGTAAATATAAATTGGCTAGTTAAAATTTTTATGTAGCTGTTCTTTTTGGTCCTTTCTCAGTAAATGGTTCATGTGACACAACAGTGTAAAAAAAAAAAGAGGGTCAACAGCATCTCCGCCATTGAGCACCAACATCCAACTGGAGAACCTTCACTTTGGCCATGTGGAAACATGCAAATTTTCTGTGGATCGACTACCACACAGACCACATGCTGGAACACGCGCTGGACCACATGTTCAACTGAGCAGGTCAAGGGACCAAGCAAAGAGCAGAGCAAACAATTCCATTATTTACACTGTAATTATTTTGTCCAAAGCAACTCACAGTGCTATGTTTATATACTATGGTATTTGCAATGATTCACCCAACGGCTCCATCAGGGGTACTACAGCAGGAGCAGGGATGTGACCTCCTGACTGTAAGGTCACACACGCTGACCTCAGCAGATTCACCACTAAGTCTAGTGCTTAGAAAAACACAACGATGTCACACACAACCCTCTACATATCTGGGCCATTCAGTCAAGAAAAAGATCAAAAGCAAGCACTTATTTTTAAATACTTGTTGAGATGTTTCCTTTCATTGTCCTGCATCTGAGGCCGAAGTGATATGCCATGCAATGAAGACACCCTAAACAACCAGCTCGGCAGGAATCAAGGGCACGCTGGCTATAGAGCGGGGGGGAAATGGAAATGACAGACTGCTGTTCAACTCCATTAGCTGCTATGTGAGAGAAGTGCATCTACCAGCACACGACCTGTGAAGAATCGCAGATCTCTTTAAATCTTGGAATGGGATTGCCGCATTAATTCTTGGGAGCGGTAATCTCTCAAGCAAGTCAAATTACTCTCATTAACTGTGCAAGAAAACTGCCTCTGTAATAAGTATATATAAAAAAGTATTTATTACCAATAATCACCCCCTTAATAGGAGGTGCCATACACATTTTTTCTTTTTGCTGATCAGGTACAAAAATGAGAAACAGGAAGGACACTTTTTTAAATTTTGCATTGGAGACACACACACACACACACACACACACACACACACACACACACACACACACACACACACGCAGAGTAGCAAATCTGTAACAAGGCCACGATGGGAGCCGCCTGGTGGTGAGGCTGCGCTCACAATCTGGACTTTTCATTGGTCACAGTGGGAATAAATGCCACAATCATATCACATTGTGGTGTGCTGACCACAACCTCAGATCAGAGTGTTTGAAGGAGGGTGACGGTCACTTTAAATTAAATACCTACATGGAAGTGAAGCTTTTAGAGTGGCTTGGGCATAATCATAACAGCATGAGGAAAAACACGGCTTAGTTATATCCAACCATCTATCCGTCCACTGTGGGGTTGCTTTGGTTGAGTTGTGAGACAGGGTAAACCAAGAACCAGTCAACAATCCACCACAGGGTTTTGGCCATATCAGGAGCACTCAATTAAAAAAAACAAAACAAAAAACTAAATTTTAATCTAGCATTTGATTGGTTTGAGTACAGAGAGTGTAGAACAGGTAAACCAACCACTTATGTGCAATTACAACGAACTTCAGGGTGGACCCTTTGACCACCTGCTGCTTCCTGTGATCTGGATCCTCCTTTGATGGTTTCTGCACAACTTAACACTGCAGAAGGTCATTAACTGCATCACAGAAACAACTGACAGCTTATTTTGCTTTCAAAACTGAGCAGCCTTCCACTGGTTAATTAATAACCAGCTGGACTGTCTGAAAACTGTTGGTGAACAATGAAATCACTTCATTACGGAAAATGAAATTAATACGATGTTTAACAAATAAAAGTCAGGTGTGATTTTTTTGTCGAAAAAATCAGTTACACTTCGAGATCAATGTATGGGGTATTCGTAAAAACCCATTTTCCATACATGCCTCCTATCTACACAGGGATTCACCGTAATTTTTCAGAATTCCCGACAAGCTAAATCATTATCCTTCATATGAAATTACATGATCAGTAAAAATTAGTCCAAAAAACAAGAAAACAGCTTGAACCATAAATTAATAAATGAGTAAAAAAAACATTTCTTTTGGTTATCGTTTACTTATTCATTTTTATTTTAATAATTAGCATGTTACTTGCGGTGAGCACTAACTTTGTACCTCGAAGATTTCAGGATCCACTGCAGTCACCACCAAGTTGAGGGGCTCAAATACTCTGTCTGAAAGACTTTGTTCTCTTGCATTTTAGGGTCACCTAGAAGGTTCTGGAAACTATGACAAAAACTGCGTCTCCACTGTTGTTCCTTGGTTAGCGCGAGTAGATTCAGCTTTGCTCATGTAGCACCAGGCTCCTTTGATAACTCAACTAACCTGCCTCGTCCTGGGGGCCACATCTGCACGCTTGTACATGCCAGGGCTCTCCCACACCCCATGGACAGCTTGGGTTGAAGAATGATTAGTGCATCACACCATCAATGCACTGTTTTGCACTCAGGACCATCGACAAACAAGAGGAGTGCAGTTTATTCATTCTGCTATGGGTGTTTGCGTCATTGTGCCAAACACATCTACTGGTACCGCAATGGAATTTTCATCTGTCCTTCTTATGGCACAAACACTACCAGACTCCAGTGTACCAGTGTAACACATGAACCATCCAAGGTTTTTAAAAATGAACATGCACAGGAGCTGTAACACTTCTGACAGAAACAGTGACTTTAGTGAGACAAACTGTGAAGTTTCACATAAACACATTATAAAGCAACAGCTGTAAAGAAAATTATTTTGATTGTGGTCTCTCGTAAAGATTCCCCTCGCCCTTCTGCACATCTGCTTGAAACAGAGAGAAAATGGGCTTTTTGGCTGCAACTCAGGTGATTAAAATAGATGACAAACACTGCTGGGTGTAAACTTCCCTTTTCAGTTTCAACACAGCTTCAGCCTTCTGTTGTCTCTCAGTTCAGAGGTAAAAAGTGTTGTAAAAGCATGGTCAGTATCTGCAGTAAAATGGTCCACTAGAAAAGGGACTAAAAATGCTGATGTTTGAGGTTCACTGATCACAGCAGGCAGTGGATTTGATGCTGAACACCTCTGATCAGCAACTGCATATCCAATGCAAGGTTGCAGCGGTCTTGAACCTATCCTGGAAGCAGAGGGGGTGAGACACAGTATGGCCTGGATGGAAACCCAGTCCATCATAGTTCACTCACACACTACAACCAATTTATAGACTCATGAATCCTTGAGACATGTCTTTTAACTTTGGGGGGGGGGGGGAAAAAAAAGCATGGGAAGAAAAAAGAAAAAAAAAGAAA
>UFQX01000076.1:282458-347071 GCA_900497675.1 Arapaima gigas
TTGGGGGGGGGGGGGGGAATAAAAGCATGTGAAGAAAATAGACACAAACATGAAGAAGTTGCAAACTCCACTGAACTGCATTCAAATCCACAGCTGAGGGGCTGTGAGGCACCAGTGCTGCCTGCTGCACCACCTTGCTGCCCTTCCAACAAAATAACCTTTTATAAAATGCACCTCTTTCTTCAGTACACAAAGTAACATTGAAAGGAGGGAAACTGTTAGCAACTGACCATCCCACTTCATGCCCAGTAGCCCTCATAGACACAACACAGTGCACCTGCCAAGAACACACTATTTCCTGGCTTGCTTGGCCTTCCCATGTTCTGCTGCCCTCTTTGTGGGGTGGTGGGTGAGCGCAACCGAGGAGCCAGGAGCCGGCACACTCTGTGGGAGGGGAGTAGGGGGAGATGGGGATAATCTCCCATCCTGCCTGTCACGCTGGGTCTCCCAATTCCCACCGGCACCCTTTTCAATTTAGCACAACACGCGACGGGACTTCGGTCACTCCAGACCACCGCAGCCCTGACACTTTTACATTAAAAATACCAGAGCCACCTTGATTAAAAGCCTTCCCAATTCCACTTCCCAGGTTCTGGTCAGAGGCACCCTGAGATAGATTTCTGCTCGCTCTCTTTTTTAATCTACCGTAAATAAACCACAATGCTTCCCAGCCACATAGAGATTCTCTTCACATGATAAGAAAGTCGTTTAATGTTTTAGCAAAAAAAGGGGCAAAAGAGATATGGAGAGCAGAGTGTTGCTGCCACTGAAAGAATTAGTCCTGTTAGGGGTAACGTGAGGAGTGCAGGCAACAGGTGGGCTGGAGCCACAGTCTGTGACCACCCCAAGAGGGCACAATGTAGGCTGTCATGAAAGTGCCCGATAAAAATGGCTGCTCAAATTATGTATTTCACCACTAACTCCAACGGTAAGGGCAGAGCCCGATGTTACAAACAGCAGCATCGAGATACCAGCCGGAACCGTGGATCCAAACGTCGGAGGGCTGCCTCTGACGGCGATGCCCTCGTGTGGAGAGGACTCAGGAGTACAGACCGCTCGCTGATACTGTTATCTTTTCCAGTGACAGGCGGAATCAATCAATCGCCGAGCATGGGCAGGGCACGGCCCCTTACGTTCCGAGTAGATCGGCGCACTCCAGGGCGGGAGATCGCGGCGTTCGCCAGCCAAATTCAATCAGTGAACGCGGTTCCCCTGAGCAGCAGCAATCTCAGATGAAGATGATATTATGTGGGAGTGAGTGAAGAGATGAAGACAGGAGACACGGGGATCAGGTCGGGTGGAGCCAGTACAGAGCAGGGTTCTCACAGAACACAGACGCTTGGCAGTGTGTACGACTGCAACCCAATGTGCGCACGGAGACCCACTACAGACTCGTACTCACACAGATGTAAATTTACTCTAAAAGGTGTCATCCAACAACAAGAAGCCCATTTGTAAAGAAACCAAAAAAATGCACCTTTCAATAAACAGGATGGGTTAAAGCACAAAAAAACATGTAATTCTTTGCACAAACAGGAGTTTGATGCAAATTAAAACTACTGCAGCCATACTTGTACACACAACAATATTTGGAAAAAAAAACACACTGACATGCTTGCAAGTTTTAAAAGGTTACAAAATTAGCATTTAGCGATGAAGAAAAATAAATATAGTGTCAACTCTGCAGATAAGACCCCGTTAATTAAGTGCACGGATGGTGCTGTAAAACATTTGAAGAGTAAACCTTGAATAGTTTGCTTCTTTTTCTGTTGCCCTACAGATATTTTACATTATTCAATCCAAAATACCATCTTTCTGATTCTAACTTTCTTTTGCATTTTAATGTTTAATAAGGGCCCTTGGCTATCTATGGGCACAATTATTAGATATCCGCAGAGAGAAATTGAAAAATTAATCATACTCTCAGTTTTGTACTTCTACGATGCATAGGAAATCGGCCAGCCTGGAAGCTCTCTCTCTCTCTCTCTCTCTCTCCATTTGATTGTTAAGCTGGACTTCAGCAGCATATGCTGTGATCCCTCTAACATGTCTTGGATAGAGAGGATGTAATTTCATGAAAGTTACAGTGGTTACCATGTATAAACCTTTGCCAGTCAACATATTGCTGTTCCCTCCATTTATCGGTCTCTTAAAGAAACTGCGTATAAATTCATGCTAAGAGATGTATAAAATATAAAGTACAGTAATACCCTGCTTAATGCTGCCCTGTTTCTTTATAGGACGTATGCTTATAGCACGTTTGGCATTGCATGTCACGTTTCTTTGTTATTAACACAATAATGCCCCCCCTCACATCTCTCCAGTGTTCATACCACACACGCTGGCCCCTCCCCCAGTGTTTTCTCTGTTTTTTTTGTGTACTGCCTCCCACTTTTGGTTCCGTGACTCCCAACATGTCCAGTGCACACGGAGTTAGATGCGCATTTTTGGCATGTGCTTTTTGTGCCATCGCTGTGCACAACTTCAAGGTGTGTTCACTCACATGTATGACACGTACAAGAATGCGTTCCACCTATCAAATTTTACATCGGTGTGGCATTTTTGGTTTTAATCTCAATTTTTTTGACATTTGAACACTATCTGCATGTGTGTATGTTTACACCTGGACCAGGGGAATGCTCACCATGAACACACACTGCTATTGCAGTTATTGTAATAAAACACATAGGAGGAGGAGGACTCCCATCTTACCCACTTTTTACTGCATTTTACTGTCTTTTCGGCACTGAAAGCGCCTCCCTATGTATTTTCATGGACATATGTACAGTACAATCAGGAAGATACTTAAGAAATAATTATTTATGCAAATCTGATTAGAAGATTTTATACAAGTTAATTTTACTACTGGAATTGTATTTTCACCTGTCTAATAAGATAACGTTATAACGACCCTTTTCAAAGGGTTTTCGGTTAGCAGCGCTCACCACACCACTTTCTAGGAATGTAACCTGAGTGCTAACCAGGATATTGCTATACAAAAAACACCGAATCCTTACACTACAGTGTTTGGTTAGCAAACGGTTTTAACATAATATCAGTTTTACACATTTTTATAAATGAACACATGCACCTCTCCGTTATGCCACATCGCAGTGGTAGACAGGGTACAAGACAGGGTACAAGACAGGGTACAAGACAGGGTATACCCTAGAAGGGACTTTACACAATTACACATTGAAGCAAGTTAAATACCCCTGCGTAAGGTAAAACAGCAAAGTCTCTCCTGGGAAGTGAACTGTTTGATCAAAATATTGCATTTTTAGCCACTTTGTTGTCTAGCTGTTCAGCGCAGTACACTTACCATATACAACAGTAGAAAATTAAGGGTTTTTTGCATTTCGTGCACAGCCCCACACACACAAAGGCTGAAATATAAACATGAACACCACCTCTCCATAAGGCGCACACGGATCTCCACGTACGATTAATGCATGTTCTCCAGCGGCGCACTTCATTGAGCAGATTAAATACACAAGCGATGCGGGTTTTTCGAAAGCCCACACAGAGGCAAATGCTAAACTGTGCCATGTGGCAATTACTGGGCCACATCAAATGTCACATTTTACACAAGTACTTATGCAAATGCAAAAGTTAAGCAAGCTGTAAACTGTGCCCCACAGGAGACGATTAATGGCCTAGATTACCTGTCTGTGAGCCGAGGGCAGGCCCCGGTCCCTCTCCGAGCCGCACGGTGGTGGCGACGCTTGCTGACAGCGCTGCCTGTTCTGCCTTTCCGTGAACGGGTGTGGTCCGGCCCTAGCGTCATCTAAACAACTCTTTTAACATTTGCCCAGGAGCCCCTTCTCCTTTGTCCATCCGCTACCTCCTACTGCATGTCATCCAACTCTAATCAAGCAGAAAATGGTCATAAATATTTCTTTCTGCTAGATTTCATATCCACATTTCATACAGGGGGACATGATAGTTTCTCCCCCAACCACCCCACCTCCAGGGAGCACCTAATGCAAAAACCAGTTACTTCTATTCAAGGCTCATGTTCCCCGGTGAAATGCAGAACACATTCCCCATTCTGGGGAACAGGGAGGGTGGGGGACATAAAGGGCCGTCTTATTTTCTGTACCATTTGCTGGCTAGTGCTTTCACAGCCATCCCATTACATCATGTCAGAGATTGTAAACAGGCAAATAACAACAGCACAGTGGCCCGTGCTACCAGGACTGGAAATGCATCCTTATGTGTCAGAGAATGGGGGTTGTTGCTGCTGTTGTTGTTTCTGTTTTCAGCTGTATGGAACACATCCTTTACTTGTCTGCTTAAATTATATATGCCTTGTGTTTGTGAGTGTGGGGCTACGAAGTACACGCTGGTGTCCATGACGGTGTATTATATACCCATTCCTTACTGGGTCAGTGTTTATGGGGTCCATCAGTCACAGCAGCTGAGGTGCCATCACTTTTATTTATGATAAAACAGCACATCAAAAGCAGGGCACATCACTCCCAGAATGGTGCAGTAGCTCTCAAGTGCGAGCGACGGCCCCGTCCACATTTTTCTTTAAAATAGAACACAGCGCACTCCAAAACGATGAGGTCATTATTAATCACCGGCACCGCACACGGAACAAAAGTGACATTTACAGTGATTTACTCTGATCTTCCGAAAAGCGGGCGCACAAAGTGGAGACTGTGAGGAAAGTGTCTGTTGTTAGTTAGGTAAATCAACTGTGTATTATCTCCCCTGTTCTGACACAACAAGCTATAATGTAACAAAATTCATTCTGGGTCTCTACGAAGAAATGGTGGTGCCCATTTTATATTTTTATTTTAAGAGAAATAACCCTTCCGTTTTCCCTGGTAAGTCTGCAGCACAGTTAATGGTGGTTTCTCCAGGTGAGCACTGCCATTTCAATGCCAGAACAAAAAGTTTTGACTTCTTTCTCATCACATCTATTGTGAACAAGAAAACTAACAAATACTGTGAAGGCTCAAAATCTATCTCTCCTCAGACACCTTTTAGCAAAGCTACTTGGGAGTGAAAGGTAACTTTACACTGATTTACTCATTTATAGCACGGTATCCTTTTGGAGTTTGGGTCAAGGCTATGTTCACCCAGTTCCTACAAAAGGAGGGCGGATTTGAACCCGGCGCCATCGATTGCAACCGGAATGGAGCTGAAAGCCTCGAAAACTGCTATGGTTGTGCAACATGTGGAGGTTTTCAGTCCTGGTGCAGGTATCTTCCCCTGACACTGGTCATCATTTAAGTGTCACGCAGCTTTTAACACGTTTATAAGCAGGTGTGAGGCCAGTTGTACCAGCTGGCCTGTGCCAATGTGAGGAGAAAAGCTCTTGCTGCAGCACACGTACCTTGAAACACATCAAGCGATCATAAAAAGTGCACATCTCTGTTTGCAGCCATTTGAGTAAGGCAGCACAACTCATTGCTCACAACTGTGGAACCTCCTTTCAAGGGTAAACGCTCTGGTTATGGTGATATCACAGGTTTAAAAAAAAAATGCTACTAACTGCCTTCATCTTCACTTTCAGTTACTAGAAAAACACATTTGTTTAGCACCATTTTAACTGCTTTAAGCAACTCGCAGTCACCATATTCATGCGCACCTCTCTCCTGGGGGAGGTGGTATCTGGAGACGTTGTTCTAACAAACATGCTGACGGTAAACAGGTGATCTCCCTGCGCACAGCTCGTGACCCCAGGTCCCGCCCTCTCACTCTGCATCTCTGAGTCTGACATGTCCTGGCTGCCGTGCATGTCTACATGATGAATAAGTGATACAAACAGGTCTTTGCTACACTGCTTTTGCATTAGACCCCCCCCCAATTGCTTACCCCCTCACACCGGCCACCACCTTCGAACCTAAGTCTCCGGAGCCTCCAGGAGATGCCTTAATCTGAGGAATGTTGGGCTACGAGGTTCAGGCCTTTATTGAAACAAATAAGTGTTTTAATGGGCAAAAGTCCCCGTTTCAATTTCAACAGCCCGTTTAACCCTTATCTGCCCAATTCCTTGGGGCCTATTCTATGTTAATTGGATCCACATTGCAGTTGCATTGGGGGTGTTAACAAGCACAGGCTATGAATATTAATTACCCAGAAGTTTTCTGTGTAGGAAATACTTTCCTGATACATATTAATTCTATAAAGTTTTTAAAGTAGAGCTCTCATTAACAATGTATCAACGCTGCGCTTGAACACTCTCCCAGGAGGAAACGGTGCATCTTTAACTTTATCCCTAATAAACTGGGTCACGTTGGCCGTATCTTAACAAGAATAACGTCTCCTGAAACGGCGTCATTATTTAACTGTGCGCCAGTGCTGCGATGCGGTGGTCGAGAGCCTCTGTTTATTCTCGGTTCTGACAACAGCTATTAGAGCCAATTGCGTCGGGGCCCCTGTGTTTCCGACGGCGGCCCCCAGAGATGCTGTAAATGTTCACTTATTTGCACTGTCGAACAAACAAGCTGCCACTCGCAAAACAAAGCGGTCGCTCTCTGTACAGTGGAGAGGAGGGGCAAGTGGAGTGTCATAGCTGCGCGACTGTAACCTCGCAGTGACACACAGGACACCAAGACAACAGAGAAGCAGGTGGGTCGCCCAGTGACAGCTGCTCACAGCACCTTCCCCCCACAAACACAGAGATGGAAGGTGGTTCCTGCAGACACCCACAGCACATGTCCACGGCGGAGCCCCCTGCTGGTCACATCTCGAGGAGCAAACACTGCTGTCTGTTAGAACGTGAAACATAGTGAGGTAACAAGCAGCCCCACTACCTCCCCCACTCCTCCTCCGGTTTGACCTCAAATCCATTATCACACGTGTTTCTTCTCATCTCGCAGGCAGTGACGTGGTCCCCAGCACCTTACCTCCATAGCAAGATGCTGATGTCCCTAGTTACCTCTCTCTCACACCCATCCCCTCTCCAGCAGCTCTGCCCTCACAAACAAGGTGAGGGCTATAAACAGGATGCAGGCTCAGAGTAACGGTAAATCATGTTAAACTCTGGCCTATTGGTGGTTTACCACATGCATGGGCTCCGTGAGGCCTGTGGGGGTGGACTTGCTAAGCCTCAGTTGCAAACCCCCTTGCACCCAGAATGTAAACTCACACTCATAGAGCAGTTGTAAAAAGTCTCGCTGAGGTGGTGCCAAGGCACCATGACTGGCCATGTGTTCCTGAAAGGGAGGCGGAGCCTCATCAAGCAACAAATATCAACTTTTTACAGATGTGTCACAGAAAGTGGTTTTAATGCCGCCCCCCTGCCGCGCACTTCCCCCAGTCTCTCTATGCACAACACATTCCTGTTCAATTTTCATCTCCATCTGTATGATTATTAATCAGATCACACATCAATTGCCAGAACCACCAAAGAAATTTGCCCTGTAATAAAACTGTCATCTGTTCCACTATAAAGACAGATGTTGCAAGTTGTGTGATAACATAATTAATCTGTACTGTGAGGGATTCCATAAAATTATTTAAATTGGAAGAGAACTATCATTTTACCAATAAGGCAATTTAGGGCAATATGTGGCGTCATAACACAGATTCTATCTTTTCTCCAGATTTTCCAATAAGTATGAAGCCACCGTCACTGTTGTCTCCGGTACAATCTGGCAGTGTTGGTATTTCGCACGCCAAAAGGTGGTGGAGGGGCAGAGCGTGTAACTACACTTGTGTGGAAAATGACCGCTTTGGCAGCACCGGGAACTTTCTTAACAGGAAGGAAACGCCGAGGATGCTTTGGAAAAACACCTCTGGAGAGAGAAACCGGTTTCCTTTCCTTCAAACTATTATCAATCTCTACTGTTAATATTTCATATGCTCCTGGAACATGGAAGCCCTGCATTATGTACTGTTTAAACAGGATGTGCTTCTGAAGACTAACAGATGTAATACAGATGTGTTCTGCTCCTTGGTTTAGGTGTCACGGTGTCCACACGTATTTCCAGGTTGGTCTACGGGAGGTAGCAGCACCCTACTATTCACTGGACACAGAAGACTGTCAGGACCGGGCTGCAAAGGAGCTACGAGGGCTGGTGGGGCCACTGGCTCTTTGTGTGGCCTGCTCTGTCACTGCGAGTGGTGTACTCCTTGGCACGGCCACACTGACACCACCAACTATGAGACAACACCGCAGAATTGGTAAGTTCTTACTTGGTGACTCAGCAACCAAATGTCAAACAGAATAGTTGGACATTAGTTGGTGAGGAGCTCAGTCGCGCCAAATGGAGGAAAGCCAATTATTCAATATTGTTTTTGTTATTGTCCTATTATATTATTCATGTTTGTGTGTTTGTACATCAAAAATTGCTATTTTTACTGAGTACTCAGTTCTGATCAAAGTGCCTCTTCTTGTAGCTCTGCATATTAATATTTCATACTAAGATATAATACCACCTGAGCTCAATTCTTTGCAAAAGAATCGGTTTTTCACAGTGATTAAATGACTTTACATGCCAGAGAGATTAAAGATGCACCAATGCTCCTGTCCTCCAATCAAAACAAATTCTACTGTAAATTCGATTGAAGGTATCAGACAGTGATGTGAAAGCTGTAAATCTGCCCTCATGGTGTGGTAACAATAGGTGACAATGGAACTGGATTTTTTTCATTTTGCTGTTGATGTTTAGGACACTGTTGCTTCCTGTTGCAGAATCAATAACAGCAAAACAACCTGAAAAACCACAAATGAAGAGTTAGTGCAGAAATGTACCTTTCCTCTCCCTCCCACACCCCTCCCTTGCCCCCTTTATCACAACTACCATCTCTTGGTTCCTCATTAAAGTGACACGCTACAAACCACAACTTCTGCTCCGTGAACCAAGTAACAAAGCAGCAGGACATCAACGACAAGAGCACTGTGTTCTTTCACAAGTACGTTTGTTGTTTGCACACGGACGACGCACCGCAAAACTCGAGCCTCAGTCCCCTTAGTGTGGCCTGGTGATGCAAAAATACATAATCTGTGCTTCTGCATCCAGGTTCTATGGCAGTCGCTCCCCACCATATCAGCCTGCGGTGTGTGTGTGGTGCGGCCTCTGTGCCTTCCGATATGAAACGAGTGCATCTTGACAGTGTCCATGTTCTACTAAGTCTTCCTCGCCCAGCGACACATCCAACAAAGCGGTAGCAGCAGCACATGCACATGCGAAGGTGTACGAGTGAAAACGGGAAATTCCAGTGAGACAGAGAGCGGCGGGTGGGGGTAGGGGGGTGTCTTGGTGCACACCATACAGGACCTGCCAGTGTGAGGGCGAGCACAGGGTCCACAGTGTACGATGGCCTCCACACAGGAGGTTTGTGAACCCCAAGATGCACACACATAGAAAAATATATACAAATACACAAAGCAAAGGAAGAAAAAAATCACCATGTCATCAAAATAAATGCATTGCATGTTGTCTGAATGAATGTAGCTCAAACTGTCATGAGGCTACCTTAACAACCTTCACTTATAAAACTTTTTACATGCTGCTGGTGGTGCAGGGGTAAGAGCCATCAGCTTGCTCTCAAAGGACACTGGTTCAAATCCTACCTTCTGCCCTTGATCACAGTACTTTGGTATCCTGAACTGATATGTTAAAAATTACCCAGCTGTATAAATGGGTAAAACGGCTTCGTAGTGGACAAACCTCACCCTGTAAGTCACCTTGGACAAAAGGTTCAGATAAAAGAATAAATAATAACAATATTTACCCGACCTACAGGGAGGAAACGAGCCCAGCACACGACAGCAGGGGTCCGAAGGCACTGTGGTGACGCCATCAGTGGTGTTATTGATGGGTGTGGTGGGCAGCTGCTCCCACAATCCTCACTGTTTGACGTACTAATGGAGCTGTTCCACTCGGGCTTATGCTCTACTTCCCCCAAATCTTACCACTCTAAGAAGATGAATTCCCTGTCAGAATCAAGATGATCAAACAGATTACAATTATTTTATCCCCCCTTCTTTATTAATGAGCACTGTCTTTCACAGTTACCCTTCCCTAATAAGAACAGATGAAGTGCCATCTCCAGGTTTGTTTTTTTAAACACACTCCAGGCACGTTCAGAGAATTAAAGACCAAACCGATCTGCAAACTGTGGCCAAGCTGTCATGTGGAAACACTTCTACATTTAATAAGGAACAAAGATACCAAAAAACAACGAATGATTCTCTTTGTGCAGAAATAACAACAAAAAGCACAGCACTGCCTGAGTGAGTCTGTGGTCTGTCCATCTTTGTCACCCGTGAGTCACTGGTGGAAGTTATCACAGATTAGAATGAGGGAGTTTACAGTGTTTAGTCAATCTGGTGCTTTTTTCCAGCGCGACTTACACTAACTTACCCATTTATACACCTGGGTAACTTTGACACTGTAAGGTAAGTATCTTGATAAAGGGCAACTACAGCAGCAGGTGGAACTCAAACCCGTATCCTTTGAATCCAAAAGCAGCAGTCGTAACCCATAAAACACCTACTGTCTCCCTGTTAAACAGTTAAGTGACAGACACATCCCAGCAGCTGTGCATTAGATTGGCTCAGGTTTACAGGCGACAAAATGGATGAGCAAAGTGAAGAAGCAGCAGTGCAACTGGAGCTGGCAGCCTGAACAAAGCCCTTTTCCTGAGCAAAACGCATGAGAACTAGTTAGCAGTAGTGATCTTTAACATTTAATCTGGTTGTACCTGACAAAAAACAAGGAACAAAGAACAAGAAACATGTCCTTCAGCCTCTCTTTGAAAAACACAACTCATCAACCAAACAGTAAAATGTCTCTAATAAGCATCAACATTTGGGTAAAATGTGGAAAATGCATATTTTAGCATGTGAACTGTGAACATGTGCAGTGCAGCTCACTTGATTTTTTAGCAAAACCCACACAGGTTTGCACAAGAGAAACAAAAAGCCTCGACTGTGGAGCGGCAGCCCCGATACAAATGAGGCCTGATTTCATTTGTTCACATATTTTATAAAAGGTAATAAAGATATGCAAGGGAGATCAATATCTCAGCGCCACGATAAAATAAAAGGCAGTTTGGAGCAGTCAGCTCTATTTTGGGGGAAGAGAAATCTTTTGGTGTCAAGTGCGCATCTGTGGCACGTTTGCTCGCTCCCTGCGCCTCGCATTCATCAAAGCTGTAACCCCTGTTGTCTCAGCACAGCGAATCACAATGTGCCCCTGGCAATGAATGAAGGAAAAGTCAACAGGAATTAAGTTTCAGTGCAACTGTTTACTCAACTGTGGCCTGCAGTTATTGAAATTTTATCCACGGTTTTGTGTGACTACTGCGGTAATGAATTCAGCATGGCTGTGATTTTCTCACTGACGACATGCGTGTTTTGGGTGGAAAAAAAGCAGCAAAAGCAGAGGGCACGAGGGCATCAGTCAGCGCGGGAACACAGTTTCCCAAACCTGGAGCCGGGCAAGGGCTCTAACCTCGCATGGCGTGTTGTTTTTATTTATTTTTTTTTACTTATTCGGTTAGCCAACATATTTTCTGCACAGCTACCTACAGTGTTTTGCTCATTTATACTGCAAGGTATTTTTTTACAGTTTTAATTCAGGGTACTATAGCAGGAGGTGGGATTTAATCCACATAACACATGTACACACTGGGTTTGTGCATCCATTGGGAGATTTTCTGTAACTATGCAAAATCCAACAATATTACCACATTTTATTAGGTTTCAGCAGAAATTAAACAGAAATTAAATGACTCTTTTTGTAACTGTATTTATTAATTTTGCTGATGCTTTTCTCAAACGTCATTTAAAATGTTAGGTTTTTATACACAGTAGCTTATAGTGATTTTGCCATTCATACAGTAGGGTAATTTTTACTGTATCAAATCAAGGTAAGTACATTGATCAAGGGAAATACAGCAAGAATGATATGGAAATTTAAACCCAAATCCTTCAATTGCAACATTACTGCTGCCCCCAGGTTGTGTTTATTTAGAAAACAAAATTCAGAATAAAAAAATCTCAATTCACTGTATAAAGTCTGTTTTCCTTCCAATTTTCCCTTTGATGATTACTTAATTTTGACGGTCGCTTTCTGTCACGTGCGGGAGAATTTATGGGATTTGCGCAGATTTGATTGCTTAAATGTTTGGTTTTATGTTACCGAATTTCAAATTCTCACAATTTTGCCGTTTTTTTTCTTTCCTATAAACGTCAGTAGCGAACATGTGTGCCCAAATGCAGGGCCTAATTCAGGTCAGTCACGACAGAAGTGGTAAATCAGAGTCAACGCTTTGCAGAGTACAAGAGGGTGCGACAGTGAGGAGTGCACACTGCTGGCCAATCGCTGATGACACCGAGTGCAGTCATCCTGCGAGGCTGAGATCGCTTGAGACACCATGGTATTTTCAAAGTTGTTCACTTAAACCCACTGTCATTCGGCACCACCCATGGAAAAACTATGTCTGCTTGTTTCAAACCTCTCACACTGAAAATGTATTCAACTTCGCTAATAATTAGGTGGCTGTAATTCACCGTGTCCCAGCGGCTGGACTTGAGATTGTGGCGTTGTGTGGAATACAAGGCAAGTTTCCCAGAATGCTGAGGAAAAACCTTTGCCGTTCCAGTGGAAGACAGGGTGTCCCAAACTACCACATCAATCCCATGGCACCTAGACTTTGGAAAAGGCGCCCAGCTCCCTACGATAAATATTTAACCGACACGCAGGAGCTACATGGTACAGTAAACACATCCACAACCACACACACCGTGGCAAGAAAGCCACTTCTCTCTCTTTAATGATTAAACTCCCTCAATATCCATAAATGATAATAATAGTGTTTATGTATATGTACTGGAGAGCCAGATTAAATATTAACAGGCACTCTGGGAAGATGCCCTCCTACCCGCCAGCGCCCACCATATAGAGGTGTGTGGGAGACGTACCTGGTGCTGCTGGAGGTGCATGAGGTCACCGGCACTAACTTCTATGGATGGCGTGCTGCTCTTGAGCCGCCCGTCCCTGGTGGCAGCCTCGCCGCTCGCCCCGTTCTGACTGGCTGAACCGTTACTTGCTGCCTCTGTCCCAGATTCTTGCATCATGACTTAAAAACCTGAAATGAAAGTGGAAAAAAGCAGCTGTTAAAACAGTTGGTGAGTGGCCGGTGACGAGGCTCCTCCGGAGGCACTCCACACTGTACTTGCATGTCACTTCCTTCCACACGCTGCGTCTCCTACTGCATCTCTCCTTGTTGTTTCATGCCAGCAATTTCTGTTTGTTTTCTTGTGCTGTTTTCCAAGTACGACACATACACAAACACAAATATTTTCTTCCCCCACATCCACTCAGCTGCCCTTTTCTTTTTCCCAGCAGAGATGTTTTAGGCAGAGTGGTGTGTACAGGTTCGGTTAGTGATGTCATTCACTGGGGTGTGGGAGGGGAAAAAACTATATACTGTGTGCATGCACACACACACACACACACACACACACACACACACACACAAGTAGGAAACAGAGTACCAACCTCAGAAATATGAGGCCCAAGAAAACATGTTCCAGCAGAATAAAAACAGCAAAACACCTTCTGCTTAAATGGACGTGTTTACTAGAACAGGCCTGGAAGAACCACGACCCAATCCCTTTTTAATAGGAAGCAGGAGGAAGGAGCTGCCATTTGTGAACCAGTGTAAAAAGCATCCGACTGTCGCTTGAACACTGTGCTTAAATAACTTATGAAAAAGAAAATTATAAAATTCAATGTCAAAACGAACTGACAAAGCAGCTCAGAAACATACTTAATACGAATGTTAACTGTTGCACCATAAATTGCGGGTGAGTGAAACAGCGGGCGGGTGGTTGGGCCTGCGACATGGTGATACCTTAGGCGGGGACAGAATTTACACCTCCTGCACTGGTCTCGGCTCGGCCAAGAATGCCTCTTCCAGGCCTGTTAATGGAGCTGACCACACCAGGGAGAAGTCAATTAACTTGGCTGATTAATTATTTATACGAAGCAGACTAAATGCCCTTAAAACACCAAGCCTAATCATGAAAGGAGGTGAAAATTAAACTAAATACAGATTTACAACTTTGCATTTCACAGACTTGTAATAGGAGCTGATGACGGTTTGGCATGGGCTCAGCGAAGGGCCACATTTCAGACGAACACATGCTTGTGTGGCCCTTCAGCTCTCTACCACACAGAAAATGCACAACACTGCAACCACGACCAAAAGCCCAGCTGAACGGATTGGCAAAGAGCTTAAAAGATTGTGAAAAAATGACATTAATGAGACAAATGACACTTTCTCCAATTAGTACAGCTGTTCTTGTGGAAACGCAAAACGGTCACGGGGTGGCGGACGGGGCCCCCTGCGCCGGGCTGCTCTCCACTGCTTTCCAGACAGATGTTGACCTCACTCACCCTGGAGTCTCGCTTCATCAAGGGATTTTCCAAACAAGGAGTGGGAAAGAGGAGCGCGGTGGGACGGGTGTCAGGCGGCCACAACTCACACCCACATCCCGGCCGCCTCCCTCCTCCCACACAACGCAGAGAAAAATACACGTTTCACAGGAAATTTTTTCAATGATGATGCATGCACTCATTTTTTTCTACCGCTTCCCTTTCTTACATCTGAAATCTTCAAACAGCTCACACACAAAAAATACCCAGACAGTCTATATAGCCCCCCAAACATCACATAAAACCAGGAAATATGGGTTTTTATGCTTGCGCTGTCATTCCATGGAAAATTTTCATAATTATAAGAGAAAGGCGTAAATTTTCTAATGCATGGCATCTCCAAAAGTAATCAAGAGAATGAGCTGCAGGGCTATTTTAATGTATGCAAAACCAGTGACCCACAATAAAGGGGGGGGAAGGCTAGAGTGAATGCTAAGTAGTGCTCACATGCTAAGGAACCGTGCTGATGAGGGACGGCTAAAATTAACACCCAATTAATTTTCAAATTGACAAACAAATGAAACTCATAAATCTACTTTCTCATTAATTTTACCAGAGAATAATTTAATGCTGCAATATCCCAACCAAAAAAATGCATTATCAATCATTAATATCAAACAGATAGCAGGAAAAAACCTTATTAAAGACTTCTTCGGCAGTAATGATGGCAATATGTGCACTACAAGGGCACTGAGGCGGCGTGCAGATGTCCATCAGCGGCGGGCGCAGCTCCCCGGCGCTGCGAGAGGGAGTTCTCTCACGGTCCAGCTCAGGAGGCTCATGGGAAACAGACCAATTTGTTTGGAGAGCACATGTCACGCTGAAAAAGGAATAATAATGGAAATTCCAAGAGCATAAAAAGAGCCCGAGAGCGAGCGGCAATCCCCAGGGCGGACGCCTGTTATGTTGTTGATTATCAGATGATGGGAGGGGAGCGTATGGTTGCAAAATACAACAAGTATTTGGAAACAACAAACAGTGAATAAAAAAAAAGGTCAGAGTTCCTGTTTGTTTGCTCTGAAAGGATATGAAGAGTACAGTGAAAACACGGCTGCATGCATTTCCCTCCCGACCAGACAGGTTTGGACATCTGCGGGTTAATGCAACAGCTCGACAATCTCCCGCTACAAACTGCGAGTGCGTTCAGCAGCGCGACGCCACCATCTGTCCACTTTTCAAAAGCGGGCAGAGCTGAAAATGCGAGGTGCGGCTGGGGTCCACAGCTGCGAACTGACCGCGCTACACTTGCGCGCCGTCTAATGTTTAGTCGAGCAAACTTTCACAAGACACCTGCTGCAAGTCACCAAGTTCTCACATCGCTGTGTTTACGCAAACTGACAACAAAAGGACAACATTCTTCTGGGAAAGATACAGAAAACAGAGAGAGCAGTAACTAGGAGACATTTGGCTGGTTATTGTTTAGGTTACGTTTGGCATGAAGACTAGACAATCCAACCGGCTGTCCAAAGGTGTGACAACCTCAAACATCTCAGGGATGAGATCTCAAGGTCTGGAGAAAGCTGTGTACAGCTTTATTTTGGCTTCCTGGACTTAAGGATTACTTGGCATACTGTATATAGAAAAGCTGGTTTCCTCTGGTGACCGTTCAATAACCGTGGCCCTGCTTTGGCTTCAGTTGCTGTCTTACACTTCCCTGCCGCATTCTGTACTTTACAGGATACCATTCTACATCCCAACAACAGATCAGATTAACCATTGGCACGACACGCTTGCAAACTCCCACTTCCCTCGCTTCCCAAAACTGGCCCTCAACAACGGTACCTGGACTGCGGGCCCTTTGTGAAATCCAGTGTCACATCACTGCTTAAAATTCCCAGAATGGCGCGAGGTTCATTTCGCAGTTGGGGAGTACCCTCGGCCTACGAGAAGGGTGGATGATGGTGATGACATTCTGCTGAAGGAGAACTTCTCGGTGAGACCAAACAAGCCACTAATCTCGCCAGCCCACTTCACAGAAAGTTGCAGATAAGCAAAGCAAATCTGCGAGAAGTACAGCTAGAGTCCAGGGACAGGCCCTCCCCCAACCAGCCCACACCACCCCCCCTTTCCATCAGGACCCAGGACCTTTCAAGTTTCTTCCAGACACTGCAGGGATAAATGGCCAGCAAACAAAGTAGATATTTGTTTAATAACTGATTGCTGCCATGGTGACAGTAAACAAGGAGCTCAGGGTTTGTGTTTATGAGCAAACACATCTTCTTGCAAAGGCAATTTAACATTAACCAGGTGGAATGATCAACAGATCTCATAGGTGACACTCAGGGCAACGCTAATGTAAACAGTGCTGGGAGGAGAAAGGGGCCAGGCTTAGGGAACCAAGGTCAATGCAAATGCAGCTCTGCAAGAATAAACAGCTGGAGAAAACTCAAGACAAACAAACAGTCACTCTCCTGACATTTGAAGAAGCATTAGGCTGGTGCGTTACAGCTGCTGGTGACCACCATGAATGTGAACAAGATGGGGGAGGGTGCTGGTTTTTCAGGGGGATGGGGTTGGTAGTGAAGGAGACCTTCTTGGTATTCCAAGGCTTGATCTGCGGTTCGAACTGGAACTGTTTACAGTCTTGTTGGACAAAGGATATAAAAGGAAACATACTTGGGGACTTGTAAACCACGTCAAACATTACCTCTTAATTATTCAGTAACTAGGCCCAAAAAGCAACCCAAGCTAGAAAGGGGGATTTCACTAAACTTCTTAACAAACAGCAGATAACATGTCAAGACTCATTTTGAATAACAGTTTATAGAAAAGTAACAACTCAAGTTTAATACTGACAGTACAAGGCGATGCTTATTCAAGTTAAAAACTTGTAACACATCTTTTCTCAATAAGTTTATGTGAAGATGAATGAAATCAAGGAAAATGAATGTAAAACTGTCAAATGTCAGACAGTAGCTGGAGTCCTTACTATTATTAAAGAACTTGGGCCTCCAACCTGTTTGAAGACTGGCCACAGGTGCAGAGCTCTGTTTTAGTAAAACTAGGGAATATGAACAGATGTCACAGTGTAACATGTAAAGGCTACTATCTCAGATTAGCATTTGCACAAAAACCTGTCGAGTTCACTGTCCACAGAGGTACCTGTGCATACAAATAAAAGCACAAAACAGAGGGAGGAAATTTGGATCATCTCAAGCAGGGGAGCTGGAAGTAGGAGACAGGAGCAGTGCTACAGAAAAGGGAGGCAGGGAGAAGCAGGAATCTCTTTGCCGAGCCAACTCAGCTGTTGGGTGCTTTCATTTTTGGTCTGGAATAAATAACACATTACAGAGGAAAATACAAGTAACAAATAACAAAAAAGCGTGAAAGTAAGATAAACCGTGGTGGAGAGGTTCAGCTGAAAGTCATCCTAGACTTGAATTTTCACACATGCTCCTTGCAGGCCGCTGGAAGGGCTCCAGGCTGCCTGTTTATTCACTTTCCCGACCGCGATGCGCTCTCCTGCCCGGCTGTGCTTTCGCACTCATTTCATTTGTCCCTCGCAATCCATTTACCCCCGTTTTTAGTGGGAGAGAAAGACTGATCTAAGAGACCAGACACATATTTATGATACATCAAGATGAATGTAATAGGATCCTGAAGCGTGAAATCTAGATTCAAATGTATTACTACACCATCTACAGAAAAAAAAGCCCAACACTTTGTAATACCCTGCATGATTCAAACGAGTATGAACATATTACTACGGGCCCATAAGAATGTGACAAGAAGTTGAAATACATTCATCATCAAAACAAAAAAAAACCCAACACAAAATAGGTTTTATCTTTTTAAACATGTTTTTAAAAATAATCTAATTTCAGATGTCCCCCAAATAACAGGCTGGTACAATACTTGTCAGTGACAAAATTATGCATGTCTCAAAAGTTAAGTACAATTTTAGCACTGGAACATCAATTTAGAAAACACAGCTGGCGAGAGGTCTAAACTTAATGTAAGCATGTCTGAATTTAAATAAACAGCTCTGGCCTTTTCCAGGAGACCCATTTTCTAAGTGTGGTAACAATGTAAATAAGTGTGTCAAACCCTGGGAGATGATCCAGTGACAGAGGCAGCGATGGCAACTGATATTACACCAGCTTCCAGGCTACGTGCCTTTTCTCCTATCAGCGAGCTCTTCAGGCTGTCTAGTTACCGTGTGCAAAGGTAAAGTGGTGTAAAAAACAGGCCCGTGCACCCCGAGTCGCTCATCCGAAAACCAGCAACTAAAACGACAACTGAGATGAGCCTAAAACGCTCCCTTTGTGGGAGAAACGCTCCAGAGAAGCGACTAGCTGCAGGAGATTCTGAAACTCAGGCGATTTGGTGTTTGTCAATCAGCGCTTTACACATTTGTGTCAATTAGCAATTTATTTTTTTATTTTTTAACAGGCAAATTGCTTTCGTGCACTAGAGCAACCTTCTATAGCAATATTTTTCCATGAATAAAGACTGTAAGTCACAATTTACACGTGTTAAGTAACTAATAAATAAAATTATTGCTCACGTGTCTTACATAAATTCCTGGAGAATATCAAGCTCAACTCAAAGAACAAAGACACCAGAGTGTTTATAGTGCAATGACTAGACTGTGACTAAGCCAGGAAAAGTTTGCTACCGGTTGAACGCGAATGGAACAGCAATTTAAGGACGGCGGGTTGCAAGCAGTGGTGGTTTACCACACATTCTTTAGCGAATCCCTCCGACTTGACTTTGATAAACGTGCCCGCATGTGGTTTACATAGACAGTTGTTACAGTAAGACCCACGACAATGAGAGACATGGGTCCTGTTTGTACCACATTCAAGTTGCGGGAGGCTGGAGCCGCACCCTGCAGCTCATTGCACCAATTAGACCTGTCAAAGGGAAACAAAAGGGGAAAACACAGGCTTCAATCTCCAGAATCCTCTGGGAACCACAGCTGCGTTTATTGTTTTAACATTATTTAAAGTGTGTCATATATTTTTAATCATTTTTACTAGAATTCATGCTAGGGCTTTACTCCTGGGACAAGAGATGTGGACTTTGAGGAGAAGAAATGCGTTGAGCGTATTTACCACAGAATGGGAGGTTAGGCTTTGTGAACTTTTCTAATTAATACTCAGAGCCTAAACCACGTGAGAACTTGACAGTGTTATTAGAAATATTGTCTTTGAGGGTAAACTTGGCCATCTGCACACTGGTAATATGGATTATCCTGACAGGCGTTCTCGCCAGCATCACTGAAATGTTCGCTTTTCATCTCATCTGAATATCCAAATAGCAACATCCCAATCTCAAGTCAACACAGGATATGTAACTCTATCATGTAAATGTAAGCTGAACACAGACGGCATTTACTGAAACAATGAACATGTGTTTACAAGACGTCTAAATACATTAAAATGAGGGAAAAAAACCAAAATATGCTATTGTCAATTCATTCCCCTCTTCTTGCTATGAAAGAGTGATATTAACTCACTGACCAGCAAAAATAGAAAAAGAAAAAAAATGGATTTAATGGTGCTACAAACAAATTATTTTTAGAGAAGGACGTTTTATTTTACAGCTTTAGACCAGAATTACATACTGAGGAATTTAATTTTTAACATCCATTTCCATGTCCATGGAGAGAGAAAATCTGGTCATCTCCTTGGTGTCTGCAAGATTAATTTTCAAGCATTACGTCTTTGTCAACCCCCTCCTTTCCTACAGGACTCACAAAGGACTTGTGACACAAATTGCGGGTTTTACACCCAAAATAAGAAGGAAAATAATAAGAATGAATCTAGGACTTTCAGCAGGTAAAACCGTCCTCCTTCGGCGACCCAGTTCCTGTCCCTTCCAAAGCACTGCAAGAAGAATGGGCTCCTTGATGGAAAAAAGGGATGGCAACGAACAGCTGCCGTTGTCCAAGGAACGGTGCAAAGCACCTGTCTTGGTGTCTCCTCAAGCTGCTCCTTCAAAACATTTACAAACACGTTCTGGCCAGTCTGTGGGACTGCGATTTGAGCACAATGCTTGCAACAGCAATTATGTAAGAAACCTCCACACCCATGTTTGGATGCTGCAGCGTACCGTTCAATGACGTCACCACCCTTGGTGGCTGGTGGGCAAGGACACTCAGATGCACATTACGTAGGGATGACCTACAATTAGGGAGAAAATAAGAAGGCCCTGAATGGGGCCCCATCATAATGTGATAAGTGGGGTTAAAAAAAATTCAACTGCTTAAAACGCAGGGTCGCCCTGTTGTTAGGATAAAGAAAAACAATATTTTTCATTGGGTCTCCCAATTACAGTGTGAAAAGAAAAAAGAGAAATATTTTTAATTCATTTGTTTCCATTTAATAGACATGTAGAAAGCAGCATGATTATTGCAAACAAAGTGTGTGCATGAAAAATATAATATATACTAACAGAATGGTAATAATACTAACCATGCTGTCAACAGCATTTCTAAAGGAGGGCTGTGGGACTGGACTGTGGGAACATGAGCTTTGTTTCTCCACAGCATGTTTAAACATTGGCACTCAAAGAGCACAACAACATGCCTTCCCTAAAGCTGCAAACGCATAGAGGGTGAACGATCACCCTGTAACTCCTGGCAACAGTTAGACACAACCATCTAAAAACATGCAGCCGCAATGCATCGTGCAGCTGCCCCTACAAGTAAATCCTATCTGTTTGTCACCATTAGAAGATGCTAGTTATTGGAAAGGGAACAGGAAGACAGGAGCTAATCTGAATTCATGTCATCACATGATTTTACTGTATTTAGGAGCACATTCATTAGAATAGGGCATAAGCTGTTGCAGAGAGGAGTACTTTGAATGCATCTGACTCAAATTTAAACCTAGTGAAGAGCTGACAGCAGTGTGAAAGTGACTGGCAAAGACAGTCATGTTTCTGTGACTGAGATCAACTGCAACTGTAGCGTCATGGTTGGAAATGCAGGACTGTGGCATTCCTCTTGGATTGAGACATAGAGGGGAATAGCGGCCATCGTTTTTATGACAGTATTCGTGCCAACATGTTCCACTGGTTTCTATAGTCCAGTTGCCAGGTCCTTGTCTTTATGCTGACAACAATCTCTACATAGCAAAACCGAAGCAACGTTTCCACCATTTATACACCTAACACAAACTTTAAAGATCAACTTTAAATGATGCAGCTAATTAAAAGAATTATGGAGGGGGCTGGGATCAGCAGTGAAGCCCACCAGGAGACATGTAAAAAAGGTCTTTGCACAGCTCACTGTTTGCAGTGCTTGACTTTTCCAGGGTGCCAAGTCTTAGGTTTTTACCATCTTTACATTGTGTTAAGTTTTAGGTCTATAGTGCTTCAAAACAGCAATAAAATAATTTTAATTTTTTAAAATTAAACAACAGAAGGAGCTGATGTAAGATCCAACATTTCTTATAAAAAAGGATAAAATAATATAGGTAAAGACAGAAGTATCCAGTTAGCATCCAATAACATTATTTTAAATAATAATAAACTGACATACAAAGCATAATGTACATCAACCAAATGGAACAGAACAGTTACAACCTGAGTTTCCACCAGCATGCAAAACTATGTAAAAAATTTCATATGATAACATTTTGTATCAATGTAAACTATTTCGGTGCTTACATGTAATACAAGTAGAGATACATATTGTTGTCTTTCTGATTCTTATTCCAAACACCCACAAATTTAAAAAATGCCCTAATTTCAAATGTAGATTTTACAGATTTTCTGAGAAGCAACACAGATCTTGTTACAACTGTGCTGGGTTTGAGCCACTGAAACTATGTGGGTCAAAGTGACACGTGGGCTGTGGCCCCTTATACCCCAGACCCCGAACTCGAACCCAAGGCCAACACCCTACAGATAAGCGTTGGATCTTATCAGGGAGAATCCTCGATAGGGACATCCAGCTGTACTGAACAAGTATGAGCTGGAAGCCTTCCAGGGGGCCAAGTGCTGGAGAACAGCTCCACACTCGGCTGGTCCCACGCCATGTCACATTTCTGCCATCCAGGCTGCACAGAGGTCCCTTCACTTCCTGAATAGTGCTGCTGAGTTTATCGAGGATTCGGAAGCCACAGCCAGTACAAACACAAAGATTTCATTTCACATTTCAAGTGGGACATCCTTTAACTGACTGCACAGGGGGGAGTGTACTTTCCTGCATTTTTACATATTTGCAAATACATAGCTGAATCTATGGGACAAAACTTCAATGATGGAGGTCAAACATTGCAGGAAATGTGGTAAATACCACAACCTGCTGTTGCAGTTACACACATGAAATGAGGGAGACGCCAACTCGATAATCTCATGGCTACTAAATCACAGATTGGTACTGCCTTCCAAAAACCGGCAAGTGATTTATCAAACACCAAGGAACAAACTGAAAACATGCTTGAGTGGTCAGCTAGTTGTCTTTGACACGGGGATGGACAAGCCTTTGACCTTTCCGACATCCCATTTGAGCAACCTTCCTCAAGCGTTACTTCATGTTTCGTTTAGCGTTTAAGGAGCATTTTATTATTTCAGAGGTTTCACTGTAGGACACAATGGGTTTGAAAAAAGGGGGGGTGGCGGCTACATGTCGCAATATACGTGCCTTCCATTAAGCAGTTAAACTGAAGGTAAAGGGCACAGGGCTAAATACAGAAAGACCTTGTATGAATCTCAGCGCTTTAATGGAATCGGGTTTTAACAACTCTTTTTCGTTAAATACAGCCCATGTCAGGAGGATGCGTCCTAGTCATAAAGCAGCGCAATGACAATGTACAGTGGCACTAATACAAGGACATAGTTCATCATGACATTTTCTGCAATTCCCAACTGATTAGGGTCATTATGGTGGAGCTCTGATTTATGTTGTCATTTCCTCTCTCCGATCCTGCATCAATGAATCTTAATGAATTGGTAAATAAGGGTGAAGATTACACTCTGTGACACCGAAACATTCCTCACCCTCAACACCAGAGATTTATGTAGCCAATTAGAGACTAACAGAGAAAATTGGCTGGCAGAAAAATAATATTCTTTATGGTACAAAATGGAAAAGCATTCTTGCTGAAGGGCAATTGTATTGTCAATGTAGAGTCCATAAAATATCCTCCTTCTTTAGAACACAAAGGATTTATTCTGTGTCTGGGCTGAACATGCTTTTAAAAACAGAGCGACCAAAGAGTTTATATATACAAAGCACCGATGAGCGCAGTGTCCTCAGTCACCCTTTAATCTGCTCCATCAGTACAAAATAAGCCCTGTGTGACTAATGGCCCCACTTTCTCACAGGAAAAAGTACGACAGATGAGAAAATGAGACGCAGCGTCGCTGCATTCTGCAATAAAGTTGAATTCTGTTGGACTTCATATTGGTAAGTAGCCCTTTTATAATTACTTGAAAATACTTTTCTTCTGGAAAGAGAAACGAACCTTGCGAATCACCAAGTTTGGCTGGAGGGAAGTCTTGAAAAAAAAAATGTATATATATGTGTGTGTGCGCGCGCGCGTGTGTGTGTGTGTTCCGGAAGCATGTGAACTGCTTCCTAATTTTCCTAAAAGACTTAAAGAATTGCAAATCCTCTCTAAAGCCTTTTGATGGGAGTGTGAGTTAAAAGTTGCTTGCGAACGTGCCACCAGCCTTGTTCTCCAGCTTGGCGACAGTGACAGATGGTTTATCTCACCGTGTTTGTTTGTCGGAGGAGAAAAGGTGCCGCCAACATTAGCATCTCGAGCCATCAGACACCGTGCACCCTGCCCGCCCTTGTTGGAACTGGAGAAAGGAAATTATACATGCATCGCCTCAAAGAATGAAAAACACCTCTTCTTATTAATCCCAACTTCTTAAGGAAACACTTAGTGCGATAATGAGGCCCTTTATGCATTACATATTGTGACTAGATTTAGTGCGGGAAGCCGTTCTCCACATCAAACATGCAGGCCTGCTATTAGGCGCGGGACTGGGAGACGGTGTGTGAAAAGAAGTGGAAAATTAAAGCTGAAGCAGCCTAGGAAAGCCTTAATTTACTGGCATGTACAGTATGC
The DNA here is from genome assembly GCA_900497675.1 of Arapaima gigas. Classification (NCBI taxonomy): domain Eukaryota; kingdom Metazoa; phylum Chordata; class Actinopteri; order Osteoglossiformes; family Osteoglossidae; genus Arapaima; species Arapaima gigas. The sequence continues at coordinate 306,901 of UFQX01000076.1, forward strand.
AAATGAGATTACTCTCAGCTTAACTGCATCATTTATGTCCATAATAACAGCATCATCATTACGGGGCTCAAATTAAATTACACCATAATTAGCATATCAAAGTGATTGGTTAAAGTTTAAAACAAATACCCAATTTTGTTAATGAACAGCTGTAATCGCCGTGTACACTCCAGTGAAAACACCCAAAACAAATATGTGCATTGGAGGATGGGGAGAAGGATGCGCCCCACCCCACCCCCAACACCCTGCAGCCAGACGACAGGTCCACACGCCGGGCTCTTACCTGGCAGCCGCCACACTCAGGATGCATTTACCAAACTCTGTGAGATCAAAGATGCTACTTTCCAGACTTGCCACTTTGGGAAATCATCAATAAAATACTAATCACTTCACGGCTGATGTCATGCACGCGGGGGGTGGGTGGGTGGGGGTTCAGCTAAGCCCCATCGTCTGAAGAAGGGCTCCTGGCGCATAGCCGCTCTGACACGGTGGTGTTTAACCATCCCTTCCTCCCGAGGCAGAGCTGATAGTCCTGAAGCTACTCCCTCACAACTCTCTACTTGCCCCCGAGTGATCCCGGCCGCTTGATCCGCTCCCTGCTCCGTGTGCCCCCTCCCCCCTGTTCTGGCCTCACAGTTTTATGCTTTCACGCCCCACCATTATTGATTTAAATTGCAATTTACAACACACTACACGACTTGTCTGTTATTTCTGAGGATTTAAGTTTCAAGCACAAGTCATTCTCTTCCTTTTTGTCTTTTTTGGCAGCGAACCCCCTCCACACTTCTGCCCCCCATCAAACTGGTGGTTGATGTACATTATCAGACAAGGAGTCTTCAAATTTTAAAGAAGTGGCTTTTTATTTTATTCATTGAGGAATCCATTAAAGGCCGTATTCCTAAAAAGTATGTAAATGAGTGCCTTTCAAGGTAGCGCCAGGGCAAGTCCACTCCATCAGCTAATGACGCCGCTCATTACATGCAAAGCGGACGGGTAATGAAAGCGCCGGTGCTGCGCCGCTCCCTCTCTCAGCGTAAATCCCTATGAAATGCTAATACCTCACTTCTAATTAAGGCATACTAAGTCTAAATGCACCTTCACGGCTACTAGCTGGCAACATAAATTTTATTTTTTCACCAGCGTGCAACACCCGAAGCAGGGGCTGAGCAACACTGCATTAATTTGTATTTATTGCGCACACCCCCCGGTGCCCTGTGGTTCTCTCAGCGCAGGCCGATCCAGCATCAAGCGCTGGAAAAGCCACGTTCACGTCCCGCGTGAAGGAGAACAGGAAAAGGTCAAAAGCACGGCGTCGCTTATCCAGGTGGATACATTTACGATGTTTACACGTCTTCTGCTGTAAACATATTTACAAGAAAATGTGCCGATATTCTCAGAAAGTGACCTTGAAGTCGGCAAACATGCACCCGACAAAGTTCATTAACTGAAGATAGGGACGGCGTCATCCCCTGGAAACCCGTTCTCTGTCCAACAGACAGCAATTGTGAAATCGCCAGTGGGACATAATGACACGAGCACTATACTTTAGCGCTGTATCTGTACGGTGAAATCTGCTCACTGGGGAACGGCTGCACCTTCACTGGAGTCACAAACACCACTGTTTACTGAAGGAATGAATGCTGCTGGGAGAAAGAACTCTTTTTGACATGCATTTCTACTTAGGGGTGTAGCTACAGCTGTCATTATTGACCTTTATGTATCCCACTCCTTTGTCTAAGGTGGTTTACATAATTAGATAATCAGTGTTTCAATGATTTACCCATTTATACAGCTGGATGATTCTTGCTGTCTCAGGTTCAGGGTCAGGAGCTACAGCAGGAGTAGGATTCGAGGGCCCCAAAGCAACTGCCAGGAAACTATAGGCCCTCTACAGCTGTGCTTTAAAATATTAGCTGTGAAATGACCACCTGAAGAGTCAAACTGCTTCCTTTTAGGAAACTCTTACGCATAATAATATTTTTTTAAATTGTGGGGAAATTATTTTTACTGAAAGTTGACACAATTTGTACATTAAAGATTAAAAACAATGAAAGTATATTTTCCCCAATAAAAATGCTGGTGAAAAAAACAGACGTACTAGAAAAACAACAAAAATGAAATAACTAGTTGTAAATTAATGTAAGAAACACCTTCTGTGTTGAAGTGCTGGCTGAAAACATGACTGTGTAGAAACACGTGAATTTCAAAAGGGAGTTGTTCAAAAAGAATTGAAATAAGAACAGAAATCCTTAGCGGTATTAATGTAAAATGGGTGCCACTTCAGAGTCAACTACGCGCCTGGGGTTCATCTGCCCCGTTCCTCTATGGGGGCCACAACAGCAGACAAACAGCCAGAGTGCAGAGAGAGCAAAGCCCTCCCTCTCCACAAAAACACCAGAATCAAAATCAATCAATTATTTAAAATAATGGTGGGAAAAAAGGTGCAAAGTAAATGACCTCAGGTTCAAAGTCGGGAGGGTTACTTGAGCATTTAGGGAGGAGTTGAAGTTTTTATCTGGCATCATGCACTGTTTGTACAGTACACAGCAGTGGAGCGGGACCCCCGTGGGGCAACTCGCTGCTCAGCCACTTACAGCCCGAAACCTCGTCCACGCACTCTGTCCTCACCATGCAAGATAAACAGGTGACCAGGGATAAACAAGGCAGGACACGGTCTCAGCTTAGTTTGGGAAAATGGAGATGGGGGGGGGGGGGTGAGGAAGGGAGAGAGAGAGAAAGCAGGGAGGGAGGAAAAGAGGGAGCAGTGGCAGGGAAGGGCGAGCGCTGTGGCACAGGGAAAGGGGGCGGTATCCACTGAGTGCTTGCATTTGTTTCTTATTGTCCGAGTGGCAGCTAAAAGCTGTTCCCCCAGAGGGCCCCTTGGTTCAAGTCCCGTCGCTCCGCCAGGGTGGTTACCATATTAGGACGTGTATGCTAAAGTAAACAATAACATAGTTGCAATGAAATGGAAATTTTTCAGCTAATGGTGTTTGTCATTCCTGTTTTCAGGGCTCTGAGTGCCGCCCCCCCTCCCCCCTATCCAACCTAGGGAAACTTTGTTTATGAAAATAATGTCAAAGCCAACATTCAAACCGGTGAAAGAAGGAAAAAAAAACACACAGTAAATAAATACGTCTTTAAAAAATCGCCTTGCCCAGTTCTTTCTGCTGGATACATCAAATAAACTCGGATCCCAGATGAAAGAAGTTTCCACTTCATGACAAAAACAAAACAAAAAGGGTTCTGCTTCACTGGCAACTTTAAACTGTCGAATATGAATTTAACATTAAAACCTTAACATTTTAATCCATGTGATGATCCACTGTAGAGAAAGGGGGAGTCATAATTTGTAAAGCTGCATGTATGTGGTGTTTTTGGGGAAACATAATGAATTGTGGAGTAACCAGCCAACTTGCTGTTGTATAAAATAAAAAGAATATTATTTGATTTGTCTGTGTCTGAAGGTCCAATTTCTCTCTAATTCAAACAACATGCACAGCAATTGGAATGTAATGTAACACTTATTTCATTTGTTACTACAGTTAGCTGCCCACCCCCATGTTCGCCCAGGGGGGTGTCTCCGTGGAGCTCCAGTCAACATGACGCAGTCACCCCCTTGGTGACACAGCCAGCAGAGCATTGAGCTCGATACGCCTCGTGACAAAATGGGATCAGGCCTTTTTTCCAAAACCAGTGGCTACAGGAGGGGTCAAACGTCCAACGTGGAAAAACAGAGGAAGCAGCAGTTTTGCTGTACATCTCAGAGTAAAAGCAAGAATGTTTACCATGAAGCAAAACCCCCACCGAAGTGTCGTCTACAGTCAGCCAGGATGGCCCAGCAGTGCCAGTGTTAACCTGCATCGGGCAACCTTTTCCCCCCTCTCGCCATGTGCTCCCAGCATCCCCAGCACTGTCAACATTACGCTGCTCCAGGGAGTTAGACACCCTGGGCCAGCTTTGCTCACCCAGTTCCCTGTGGCTCAGTGGCACTTGGAGACATGAGCTATTTTTTTTCAAGCTGAAAGAGACCATTTTGCTGGCCCTTCGAATCTGGAACCTCATTCTTAAGAGGGATTTATTTCAAATAATAGAAAGGATGGAAAAGAAAGGAAAATTCTGAAAAAGTCTAGAAAAAACTAAAATATTCTTTTCTTAGAAAGTCAGTGTGAGCATGATTTGTTGAAGGATATTTATGCACTGAAAATTAAAGCAAGTAAAAAAGGTGCTGATGTGGCTGCAATAAGGTCTCTCTGCACTTTGGTGCCCAGACTCCAGTTGTTCTTTTCCTTCTGATCTTCCTGTTTACAGTGCAACCCTGCATTCCAGTGAGTGGCTGTCGCCCATAGCACCCACGTGTGGGACGTTGCTGTCAGGCTGCGAAACCAGTGGCACTCACAGTGACACGTGGACAAGAGCCACATTTAGTTCGGGGAAAGATGCACTAAGGGCCCATATGATGGGATGACACCCTACCAGGTCTTTCAGTTGTGCTCCGTCATCACTGTCAATGGTCAATTCTAACCCTGTGGGTGAAGCCACACAAGCTGCATATGTGACCTTGCACCACCAAACTGCACGTAGCTATGAATCCTAAATTAAAATAGATTTCAGATAACGTATCACTGTGGTGGTCAATGAAACTCAAAACACTCCCCCAATACATGACACTTTTTGGACAAATTCTGTTCTGCTGGAAAGTGACTTGTTGGTGGATTTTATTTAATCCATCTCCTCAGCCAATCCTTCACAACAATTCAGTTACATTACTGGCCCGTGGCGAGCAGTGTCTGACAACCTGTAGAACGATTTTAAAGCCAGCCAGTAATGTGAAATCTTAAACATTTCTCTGAGATGCTGAGGGTAAAATGCAACCAAAACTTGCTAAAGCTGCTTTTCTCTAAAAAGGTTTTGATAATGCTTGACTTGTATTGTAGTTTTTTCTAATTTAAAAAGTTGCCTATATTTATATATACACATGCAGATCTATGCCTGTTTATTTGTTCCGCAGAGGTTGGCATATTCCATTGTCACAGTACTTTCTGCATGTTGTGCACATTGACCTGTGCAACCTGTTCAGCCAGGTAATAAACCAGCGAGTGCCTGAGAACAGGTTCAACACTGTGACCATGGCGCGAGTTACACTGCAATTGAGATAAAAACCAAACTGATGCCTTTTTGTTTGCTTCTCCTTTGTCTGTAATGCTGATTTTTAGGAGGGCCTTCAGGCTGTTATGGCTGTCGCAGCGTTTAAGTACCACGGTAGGCTTTGAAACTGCATTACAGCAGTTAGAGCTTGTGAAAAACACAGTGACAAAACTGCTAGTGGCAGAAACATTTAACTTTCTTGTTAGCAACCTCCCCCATGTGGCACTTTAGCAACGGCGAGTTGTTTATTATGTTCCGAGGCTCGGCGAAAGCGATTAAACGAAACTCTTAAGAATCAAAGTGTTATAAATGCATGGAAACACAGCCAGCTGTAAATGCCACGGAATTAGAAGCTTACCAAACCTAATACTAATACATAGCAATTTCCAGCTTGATGCTGATATAAAGAAATTACTTTTTTTTTTAAGTAAGCAATAAACGCCGTCGGAACGGGGTCTACAATTACATCTCTTTTCTCAGTGGACATCAATGTACGACCTTTCCTAGGCCTGACTTATAAATTTACTTATTCATCCTTAGTACCGCTAACAACAGATTAACTCAGAAAGAAAGCGCCGCCTGTGATCTTGTTTCAGAGGCACGAAGGGGGAGTTCCAGCAACTTTCTGTCTTGATAACTGTTTTCCTGTTGTATGGTCTTTAAAATTCAAATCAACTGGGGTGCGCAGAGGACCAAAACATGCATTTAAAAAGTTACCCAAAGGAAGACTAGGGCTGAAAACAGAAGAAACACTTTGCTTGCTGGGGGCAGAGCGCTGACTACCTCGGCGGAGGCCATCGGACATTCAGGGGCCAAGCTATTCCCACCCAGGCTCCTCCTCTCCCTCACCGGGGCTCCGCATGGGCCACATTCATTGCAATCAAACTGTCTGTCAGATTCCCAACATTCTAAATCCCTAAACAAACAAACAGATGCATATGGGTGTGCGCACAGACACGCCGCACAATGTCCCCGCCCCCGTTCCGGAACAACGAGGCCCACGCTCTCACATTAAACCAAAGCCTACTTCTAAATGGCTTTAAAGACTCAAGCATGTTAATCCCATAAGCTGCCACGGGGATTTCTGCATTACAGATGCAATCAAAATCACATTGGAAAGTTGTGTCAATGATTAGGCTGATTTCGCCACATTAACATTAATTACACAATCATTTAAAAAGATCTCAAACTCGTCGTGCATCTGGTAACACCAGATGTGAGCCTTAAAAAGAACCTGTTTCATGCGAGTATGCAGAAAATGCATTCAGGATAAATAAGGCCCCCCCCCCCTCATTCCAGGAGTGCTGTTTCCCATTTCGCAAATGAAGAAATGATTGCTTGAATTAGAATATAAAATAGAAAGGACTTTCAGCGCTCAACGCTAATGAAACCAGACAAGATACTTGCTTCTTCCTCAGATACGGAGGAGCACAAACCCTTATTTAAATACTTTGGGTTGTTCAGCTGAAAGGGTTATGATTTATGATGCTCATTCTAAACAAAGGAACATTTCCGATTGCCGCCGCCAGACCTAATGCCCTTTCAAACATCTTACTTGTCCAAACGTTTGCCGTTTTCTTTTTTGAAAAAGACAAAAGATCGGATTTTGCAGTCCACACATATGAAGACCACAGTAAGAATAGGTCCGTAGTTTAGAAGCCTGGTACATTATTTTCTGGCTTGGGGTGGGAAGAAAAAGAACCTTCCATGTGAGTGTAAAGGAAAGGCCAACTCAGGTTAGCTGGCAATAGTGAGGGGAGGGCCCAGGCTCTTCTGAGTTGTGTTCTCATCACCATTTCTGGTGCCGCCACGGAGAGAAACCAGACATGTGAAGGCTCTCTATGTTCCCATGCTGACTGCCACCTGTCACTCGAAGCTGAAGGCCCCACACTGACAATAGAGTCAGCTTTAGCAGAAGCACCACCTCTCTCTTTCACCTCTTTGTTTTTTATCCGTATTCATAATTCCATAACTTGCAGCAGAAGTGGCCTCAGCAAATACCAAGGATGTATTGGAAACTTCACACTGTCCAAACAAAGAGGTTGCATAGACAAATGCAATTATTATTATTATTATTACCATGGGTATTAAATATTCATTTAGGAATGGAAAAAATAACTAATTTTAGCTCTGACCTTATAAGCTAAGAAGCAGCTGGTATAAATAATCACGAAAAAAAACTTTTAAAAACTATGCGGTTGCAGACTAGCTATTTAAGAGCCAGTGAACAGCCAGTATTTTCTGTCTTGTTTAGCTTTGTCTGACATTGTAAAGTCCAGTTTAATACAGCAGCCAAAGTTTCTGCTCTCAAACCTGTGTAGTAAATCTGTATTACTATTATATTATTATTTTTATGTTTTACATACATGTAAAACGTGCCATGTTAAATGTGTTATTTATTAACTGAGCTGATGCTTTCCTCGAAAATGACTTACAGTGTCGAGCTACTTACACTGATTTACTCATTCATACAGCTGCGCAGCTTTTATTGTGACAATTCAGGGTTATACCTTTATCTAGGGAACTACAGGAGGAGGTGGGACTCGAAATCTGAAGCCTGAACTGCAAGGAATCCGCTCTCACAACCATGTTACCTGCTGTACATGTATAAATATACAAATACGTATAGTGCATGTTTTATAGTTAACTGCAAATGGACTAAAGCCTTTAATAAGGATCCATATATTAAACAACAAAGGTGCTTTGCTAACAGAACTTGACCTGCTGCTGATGGAATTTGGGTTGCTGCCTTTGGAGCAACATGTTATGTTCAAATGTCTTAAATAATCTAAAACAATAACAGATATGTAGATACTCTGGTGTTAGAGGTCCACAGCAGAGTGACTACAATAATCAATAAGAATGTAATTAAATCAAACAGAAAGCAATAAAAATTCTTATGGAACACACAGGCAACAGTTGGTACAAAATAACAGTTTTGTCCATGTCACCCTGGACACTAGAGTTAAATATACAAATGTCCCCAGGGCTTCAGTATGGGTACAGTGCTCCTCACAGGCAGACCCATCACAAACACTACGGTGCATGTGACACCCAGGAAGACCTGTGAAGATGGTCCAATAGTAACAGGGAGAGTGCTGTTGTTTCAACAGCAAGGTACCCCTGAAACCCAGAAACTTCCTCAGAGAGAAGTCTAGTAAAGCCAGGTAGCAGATTCTATTCACAGAGCACAGGGTCTGTATAACAACACATCTAGCCAGTAAATACAAGCCATTGTAAGAAGGTAACTAACCAGTTTTGCTAATGTTTGGACCTTGAGAACCAAATATTAACCACAGCAGGACAATAGACACAAAGAGTCAATGTATAGATAATCTTCTGTTTGTTTGCTAGTTACTCTTTACAGTGGAAAGGAAGAAGAGTCAATTGGAACAATATACACCAACAAGGTTGCCACACATACCAGGTTATTTATTAAACTGAGTTTAGGTCTGATCCAGCCCAAACTCTCAAAGGAATCTAATAAAAAAATCTTGTGTTTACCTTCTGCAAGGACTTGCTTGTTTGAAGCTATCTTCAGTCCCCACGCCAAGAGCTCGGCCTTCTTACCCTGCAGACAGAAGGAACAGGTTTCAGTCAAGTATTTACTGCCGTTAACTGAGGCACATGTTACCTGCAGCCACTACTGACAGACGGGACTTCCGGGGCAGCACACTTTCACCGTTTAAATAGCATTTATGAAAGCGTCCTTTGCGTTTTGGTTTACATCACCACTGACAAACATGTCATCTGAGATGAGTAGTGCGAAAGCCACTAGCAGTATCCATAAAGGGGTCTTTCAGATGTGGGTGTTGACCAAACTCAAACTGCATTTTTTTTAAAAGAAATGTCCTTCCTTCCTCCAGTATGTTCCTGCGTTCCTCAGTGCTTCTCATTTCCTTCCCACTAAGCCTAATAGGCTTCCGACCCTCTCTGTCATCTCAATGAAGCCCGGGCAACTGATCGAGTCATGTGTAGGGATTACCCATCAGGCTCCATCTGACTACATGGCGAGATCAAAGGACAGCATTACATATATCAAACTGCATGCTAAACACAGGTCGTTTCAAACAGTCTGGAACATCAACAAGTGTTAGTGCTGGAAGGGGGGAATCACAGCTAACCACTAAGTAAAACTTGTGTGACTTAACAACCTACTTTTCTGACACTCAGCACTGTACTCTGCATGCAGGTCTGATTATCTCGAGCTTCAAACCATCAATAAATAGGTCACAGCAGAGGAGACGGTAAGATGTGTGGCACTCAGCTACTCTGCCTGGTCTGCTGTGACCAGTGAAGAGCAGATGAGCAAACAAACGACACAAATGTCAGTGGCGTCACCTGCTTTAAGACAGGCATGTCATCAAAAAGAATGCCTTTATGCTGAAACCTATGGAGAGGCAGAGGTCCATGCTCGGGGACGCCCACCAACAGCACTGCCACCTCCTCACCGGGGTTCTAACCCCACTGGTGGCACAGTGGTTTGTCAGGGAAAACCATGCAGCAATACGACACATAAGAAGAACAACTGAAGCCGTAAATATGACATTTGGGTGGACTAAAAAAGAATTACCAGTCTCATAATTAAATACTTTATAGATGCAGACTTGCTGTTTTTGGGTGGGTTTTGAGAAAGTCAAAAAGCCCTTTTTCCAAAGCCTGAACTAACAAGGTTGCCTGAACATTGTAGGGGGGAAAATAAAATATTCATTCAGCTGAAACTTTTCTCCAAAGCAACTTACATTTAGGTACTTGCACTGAGTAGCTCAATCGAGGGCAAGGGAATAGGAGGTGGAATTCAAACCCATGTCTTTCTAATTTATTAAAACCAACCTGGCTTTAACTAACTAGTGCGATCATGGTGACAGCAGGAATATAATACATGTAAAAGTTTCTCTTGGTTCAATTATGCAAATATATCTCCCAAACTCAACAGCAATTTACAGCTCTTATACGGTTGTACAGTCCTAACTGGAAGACTGGCGAAGAACATAAAAGAAAACTGGTTTACCTGTGCAAATATCAGCTGCCCTCTGACCCTGAAGCTGAAGGTGCCACTGGGGTACCCCTGCGCCCCGGCTAGCCCCACTCAGCATGGCGCATGTAGGCCGAGCCCCACGACTGACCTCCAGTCCCTGCCACCGATGCGCAAGCTAGCAGCCATTCTGCGCCAGTATCTCACATACATTTGAATAAAAGCATTTAAGCATACCAAATATGAAAAAAAATTACAATTCTTCCAGGCAGGTCTTTTGTACAGTTCTTATTTGGCAGTCAAAGCAGGGGCTCGGCATTTCTGCAGAGTTTGGTGTTTATCTAAAGCAGGCTGCACACAGATAACATGTGCACACTTGCTCACTTTCTGCATTAATTATCTGATAAATGTTCTTGTTGACACTGGTCAACATTTCATGACTTAGAACTGTTAGACAGTGGAAATGTTGACTTTTTTTAATCTCTAAGAGATGCTGGTATAACAAACTCTAATAATAATAATACATGCATACATATTAAATGGGAAAGTAAAATGAGCAACACTGATTTTCTTACTGTGACACTTGAATAACCTGTATATGAATGATGATGCTGTAGTTAATATACTTTTAAAGCACAAGCAGAGATTTTCACACTAATAACTCAAATGTTTATATTTTGTGCTTTGTCCAGAAATGTTCTTGCAGATTTTAAATAAATAAAGAATACACCATAAAGCGCAAACTGAGACCTGACTGCACACAGATGGGTTTCTTGCGTTATTTATTGAGAAGACCTGAGGAATGCTGGGATATTTACATTTCTACACCTTTCCCCAGTGAAGTGCGTGTTCGTGGGGGGCCATGTGCCCGAGTCACAGGAACGTATCCCGTCCGGGGATCCACCTGACCTGAGAGAGACTGAGCCACTCGGGGCCCCTCTTCAGGGGAATAGAACCTTAATAGAGCACAGTGCTCACTCCACGCCTGTTGTGGCTAGAGGCGAGAGTATTAATATTTACGGCAAAATAAAGGTATTGCATTAATTACCTGTGTGCATTTAACATCGTCGGCTACTTGTGCGGCGGACCCCTGCAGGCTCCACATACCACTACCATAGCAATTAATGTTCGGCTTGGCAGCCGTCAATACAGACAGTCCAGTGCTTCTTGTCCACCAACTCCCTGCACCTCTGTTGGACTCTCCCTTTCTTTCACACACACACACACACACACACACACACACACACACACACACACACCCTTGTGCAGCATGTCCTGTGCCCCACCCTGTGCATACAGTCCACAAAACAGTGCTAGTGAAATATTGCACAAATGACAGCTATGAGAGCAGCCCAGCGGGGTAACTGATACCTACAGCCGTGTTTGTGTTTGTTTTCTGGGTGTGGGCATAAGACTTTCCATGTCACTGTCTGTTCTGAAATACAGGAAAATCTAAAGTGTGATTCATTTTGAAACAAATGCAGCTGTTTACAAGTGATTCACAAAAGGGCTGACTACACAGTTTCTTTTTTTCCTTTTCCTTTTGTACTTTATTAACACAGCCCAACGCAATGAAAACATATATGTCATTAAAGAAAAAAAAACAGATTTGAAAAATCGAGTGTTTTTCAGAGTGAACTCCTGGCACTGCGGTACGCACCCACATTTACTGTAAACAAAAGCACTTTCCAACACTCCAAACAGACAGAAAACAGTCCCGACGCCGGGCTTCTCAGAACCCCCTTCAGACGGTTAAGGGCTGAAAATGTGCTACGGCTGCCTGCCGAACGTCAGAAGTCTGATCCTGAAGATTTTTTCTGGACTTGCTTTCACATTTTGCTGAGCGAAGAACAAAGTACACAAAGTACACAGAGAAAGCTTTGCTGTCTTAATAGCAAGGAAGTGGAATTTCTCTCCAAACCCAAAACAAACAAGGCGGCACATTTCTTTACACCATTTAAACGTTAACAGGCAAAAGCACATTTTGAAAAGAGCGCCCCGCGTACTCCCTCTCCTTTCCTGGAGCCCAGACACTCAGCTTTCATACACTTTAAAGAGAACAATAACAACCAGAAAAAGTCAGAAGCAAACAAAAGCCGCTGCTATTAATTCATTCCCCTTTGTGGCAAAGTTGTGTTTTGCGGTCAGGGCGGCTGGCGGGAGGCTGACAGAGTGACCGAGAACTGCAGCCTGCTTGACCCTTGCAGGAGGGAAGTGACAGACACACACACACACACACACACACACACACACACACAGTCACTGTCCAAAGAGAGCATTGTCGATTCCCTCCCTTCCAGCGCAGTCTCGTGTTTCCGTCCCTGCCAGCCACTCTCGAGTGCCTCATCCCGCTACAGATCCTGTGCGCTATTAATATCAATAACCAGCAGCTTCCATTTCCCTGGACAAAGTGGACGAGGGGGGAAGAGAACTGGCAGCAAGCTCAGTATCCACTGGGACCCCGTTTCAGGACAAGGAACAGGCGCAGTAAACAGGCTGTGCCCAGCATGTCCAGCTGTACTGGTGCTCTGAAATGTCCCTGTTACCTGGTGACCTCCCCTCCCCTCCCCTCCCCACCCCACACTGGTCCCGGCCACCTGCATCCCTCCAGCAGGGACGTCGGTGTCTAAAACACACAGCCTGGCACACCTTCAATGCAAGGGGGAAAGAGCAGGAAAAGGAAATACTGCAAAAAACATCCTTGGCTCACTTACCCATGAACGGTGAAAGTCAATTTTGAAAAGAAAATGTACATTGCCCCAGGTCTGGCAAAAGTAGTTTGTTATCTCCTTCACCTCACATATACACACACACATGCACGCGCACGCACGCACACACCCACCCACACACACACACACACACACCCACACACACACACCCACACACACAGAGTGAGAGAGAAGGTGCTCAGCAGCTGTATTCCCTGCGAGCTGCAGCCCGGCTCTGAGCGGCTGGAAGTTTGTGCGCTTGTGCGCGTCTTGCTCTACATTAAATATGCAGGAAGGGGCCCCTTTGCATAAACACAAACACTCAGCAAATGAAGAACCGGCATGTGCACACACACGCACGTGCACGCTGGTTTCCTACCAGTGGCCCTACCTGTCCTACACTGGTGACAGAAGCATCTTCAGAAAACCACCCAAGCTCAACACAGCTCAGTGTTTAACACCTTTCCTCCAGCTTCTACACTACATTTCAGATACAAGATTGGGGGCTACGGAAGCACCTGTGAGAGCAGGGCAGTGTTTACAGTGTTAACAGTGTTTACACACTGACAGCTTAGGACGTTAACAGCCTGACACAGAAGTCAACGTGCACATCCTAAATTGTTTTAAAAGTTTAAAGCTAAAGCTTAAAGAAATAATGCTGCAGTCTGTTTCTGTAGTATGAACTACAAGTGAACTTGTACAATGTACTGTTGCAAAAAAGCCAATATGAATTTCAAATGAAAGTAAAAACTAACAGCCTGGACTAAGTTCAGTTCAACACACACCCCAGTTCCTCAAAAAGTAGTGAAAGGCAGTAATTTAATCATAACTCTTTGTATTTTCTTAAAAAAAGAGAAACAACTGCAATATTTCCCCAAATTAAACAATTACAATACCAGATGATGGAAAAATTGCTCAGTTATGTACGAGGAGAGACTGACACCTCTGTGCTGCCATGGTGGCACACACTGAGCACGACTGTGGACACCTCTTCGCAGACAAGAAGGAAAAAGACTGGAACCGAACCTGGAATGGGGGGAACGATATGATGATTTATAAGAGCAGCCATTGTCCAGGTCCTGTGGTGCACAGTTCCACTTGCCCTCCCTCTTTCTCCCTCCCTTGCTTTCTCTCCCTCTCTCAGGAAATAAAGACTGACTCACAACAATACAAGACTCCTGGCGCAGCCGCCTCGCCCGCGTCTGCCAGTCTTCATGACTACAACTTCAAGTGAACCGGAGAGAAACGGGAGCTGAGCCCTGGAGAAAGCGCGGGGGCCAGCTTTAGATGCTGACTGACACATACTGATGCGACGAGTCAAAGATGTCATTTTCGTGCGAGCTCCACTTGCTGGGGGGCGGGGGGCAAACAGTGTGTGCGGGATGGGAGGGGGTCGAGGGGGTGGGAGAGCGCAGAAAGGAGACCTCTGGAAAATAAACAGGCTATAGAGTTTCAAAGGCCGGGGACACAAGCATTCCATTGTTGAGGCCAATTATCAGTGGAAAATAATAACAACAGATGGATCCAGAACGGCCGACTTGAGCCGGAGCACCGGCCGCTGCAACAGCACATGATGAAATGTGAGAAGCGCATCGGGGTAGAGAGCCGCCCAGCCAGATGTGGAGCCTCCGACAAGGACACTTAAATACACACTTCTGGGCCAGGGCACGCAAAAAATAAAAATAAATAAAATAACCACCACATGGCAGCAACTCAATGGTGCGGCTAAGCAGTGAGTTCGTGTCTCGTTCTGTGTCTTAAGTAATTCGTTGGATCAGTGCGCCTCGTGTATGCATTTTAAATTTGAGGCAGTGCAATATTTCCAGAGTTAACCAAAAGGGAAAAAAATGAACTTATGGAACATTCTTATGCTTAACTTCTGTGTGAGTCATTCTGGGAAATAATGGCATTCAAAAAAAAAAGACTACACTGGTTCAGAGGCAATTCTGACCACTTCAGCAGAAGCCCAGTAGGAGGCACAAGAGAGAAAAGCAATAAGTCATCTTGAGCCGTAGCCCTAAGGCATTGAGGGAACCTGTGTCCACAGCAATGAGGGCTTTCACAAAGTTCTCTAGCTACCCTGAAATTGTAAGGCAACAAGCTAATCTCCTGAAACAGACAGAGGTCAACAACAAGTTAACTGTCCCAAAAGGACAGAAGACAACAAACATGGTCATTGTCCCAAAAGGACAGAGGATGGCAGCATGCTAATCGTCCCAAATGGATAGATAGTAATCGCCCCAAATGGTTGGAGGACAACAATGCAATAATTGTGCTAAATCTTTCCATACAGTAATAGGTTAACTGTCTGTAATGGACCACATTGTGTTTCTAAAGTGCAGTGAAGCTCCACCTTCTGTTAAATCCTATTGTACCCATGCATCAATAGTCATGCATATCATATATAGTTTCAGAGTAGCCAGTTTCTCTCTACCTTTTACCACACTCTTTCACAAAGTATCATTTAGGAATCAACTTAAAATCCAAGTAAAATACATTTAAACCTCTTGCTCAGGTTTCTTTGAAATCGTGTAAAGAAATTAAAGTTACTCAGTGAGCTGTAATGTGTGATCAGATTTGACAGCAGGTCAGTATTAATTTTAATACACCATCTCCCAGTTTACCCTGGAGTGACTCGTCTATATTTTGCAAGGTAACATTATTTTTATGACACAGACCATCATCAATTTAGAGGACCTCAATTTTATGCATAAGGGAAAATATAATTTAATTTTTGTGTATTTGGACAAAATAATTCCATTAAGTAATGTATTAGCACCTTATTTACAGCTTTCTGCATATAATTCACTGTACTGTATGTGTTTCCATTACAGAACTGACTCCATTTTATTAACCACATTACATGTTCATTAGACATTAAATTAGGGTATAACAGTGTTACTTTACTACACAGTGTGGTACTATACAGCACCATATTACACTTAAACTACACTTTTCATTTTCCAGACTTATATCCAGACATCCACGACATAAAGTCTATAAAAATCGAGGATAGACTGTATGTACTGGTGCTCTGAAACCTGAAACCTCCTGTTCAAAAATATAGGAACAGTTTCAAAACAGAACACTGTTACAGGTGTAAGACACACACCTTGTTTTTAATCAAGTGGCAGAGAATTAACTTACAAGCATGTTAACTTACAGGGTTAATTTCAGAAATAACTGTCAACTGCTTTCTCTGCCACTCAGCCAAGTGACAGCTCCTGGTAACAGAAACCTCAGACTGTCTTGCTTATATGCTCACTGTCTGCTACTTCAATTTTACAGACACTTCTACATGTGGCTCAGTGACATCACACTGATGTGGCCTAGACCAGGACCAGTACCAGGACCATGACCACAAAAGTTTTCTTTTTCACTTCAGTAGTCAATCAAATATTTGAGCATCAAGAAGACACGATAATGTTACTTTTACAACTGTCCCAGTATTCCAGATGAAACCATACCTGCATTATTTGTTTTTGCCCCGAAGGTGTGCGAAAAGCAGCCCGAACATCACACTCCGCACTCAGCTTAACATGCACCGTGTCGTGGCCCTGCCTCCGACTCCTGTCACGTGTGTGCATTCCCAGCTGCAGGTAAGTCGTCTCAATTTCAGATCATCTTCTGCATGCACCTGCACGGCACGCCTGGCACTTTCTGTTCTTGTTAGCGACCGTGTGATAAACCACAGAAATTCTGGTTGCGGTCGGCAATATGTCATATTGGCCGTGGACCGCCGCACAGCACAGACATGGCTGTGACCTAAAACAAAGTGCTGATGCACTCTCGGTCGGTGGGGGGAAGGGTCGCTTGCGTATAGACTCACAAAAGGATCTGCCCTTCATTTCAGAAGGAAAAAAGTTTTCATTTCATTAAGTCAAGACTAAAGCATAATTATCTCCCCACAGACCTTCATCACCAGCACAGGGATAATAGAACAGAAACAAGTTTCCAGTTCAGTCATTAAAAGGTTTTTGTTTTTCTTTTCTCTCAGAAGAGAAATACACCAACAAAAAATAGTAGTATATTGTACGGAGAGCCTCTCACATACACAGCTGTGCCACTCCCATATAATCCAATGTAAGGAGTGTGAACTCGCACATGAAAAGGCTCTTTCCCTCCTTCCCCAACCCCCGCCTGGCAGTGGTCAATGGTTCCTCTCGGCATCCTCTGTGCAGAGGACAAATGTCATTAACCACGTGTAAAACAAAATGAGAACAAACACAAACAGGCTGTTTCGCAAATTGTACAGATTACACGACTAGTGGTGCTTGAAGGTGCCTGTAACACCACCCCTCACACCACAAGTCCCTCAAGGATCCTGTACAAAATTAGCAACTCTGGACTTAATTAGTTTATAAAAATAATTGCCATTAGCCATCCCACTGAAGAGGTTGCAGTGTTTGCTGAAAAACTTGTGTGTGTGTTGGGGGACTGAAGACACAACTAAAAGGAACTCGTATGCTAGTAGGTACTTCCTGTGTTGCTATGGTAATAAGAAAATGGTCATTACAGTTAGGTTGACCAATGGCCATGCCTCCATCAGAGAGGGTGGTAACACACCTGTCCTGGCTGAGAGGTGCAGTGGGGGTAACACACACACACACACACACAGATTTGGGGATCAAGAAGACAAGGGAAAGAAAACAAGGACCCCCAGCAGAGGATCAGCTGTGTTTTTTGTGTTCCTCTAAGTTAAATTAAGAACAAATAACAGTTTTTAATGTTGTATTTTATCCGTTGATGTAGATTTAATTGCAATTAACAATGCACATTTTAGCATTTTCCAGAAAAATGCTTTTGCTCAGAATGGCCCATTGTCTGGGAAGTATTTATGGTGGAGAAGTATTTATGACGGAATCAATTGAACTTTGAAGTACACAACAATAACTCTTCAAAGACACGAAAAAATTGAAAGGGGAGATTCTCTGAGGTTGTTCTTTTAACAACGGAAACTTAACCAGGTATGAAATTACACATTATTCTGAATATGAGTCTATTCTGTCATTTTAAAGTAACATAAAAAGAGAAAATACATGCATTGATCATTTAGCGAACAGTTACCTAAAAAATTGGACACTTAATATATAAAAACAAAACTGACAAATGAGCCTGGGCTGCGGGACGGGAACTTTGAAAAGAGGCCACTGCAGGAACACATGACACCAAGATTTGCAAACCGTGTTTCTGCTGAGAAGCTCAGAGTCCGACGTCAACCGAAAGAGATCTTTCACTGCACTTCACTTGGCTAATTTAAGCAGATGTGGTGGCGTGGTGTTTTTCTGGGGATATTAGGGAGAAAGTGAAGTATCACTCAGTGGAGGTGCTGATGCGAAGCACACATCTCATAGGGAGAAGGACACAGGAAATCTCACTGAAGCCCCTTGGCTGTCAGGGTTTGGTCTGAACACCACACTGTAGACCAGGTCATGGTACTTTAGTGCTATAATGTTGCCAGTTATACCCTGGTGTATTTACAACTGTATTTCAAGCCGAAGGACATGAGGAGGACAGGAGATTCTGGAAGCACTCCGATCATCATGTGGTCACTAAGAGCTGACATCAACTCAATAGGACCTAACAACAAAAACAACAACAACAACAACAGGTGTGGACCTTGGCAGAGCAGTTCAGGTTCAGTACTGCACCCAAAGGCCTCTCACAGAGGACCGAAACCCCACCAGATGCACAGATTGACAGGCTTCAGACCCAGACCCCCTGGATTTTTGAGGCCCCATTGTTGCACCTCCAAGTTAAGCCCTGGTCCTTATGGACCACATACTGCTCTTTGGTTACAATATGGTAAGCAGAATTTCCGAGCCCCAGAGAAATTCAGTCAAAACAAAGGCAAAGTGTTTCCTCTATCAATAATAACACATTTTTACTGTAAATATCCTAATGGTACCATTATTCAGGATTCATTACTGCTTACATTTTCAGTAGAAGTTGCCCAACAAAAGCCACACAAGCAAAGAGAAGCACAGAGGCAGTGGCACTGGAGCAAAGCATGATGGGGCAAACAAACAAAAATCCAAATAAATGAATAAAACCAGGATGTGGTGACTCGACACTGATCGGACAGCAGAGGTAGGCAGAGGAATTAGGCATGTAAACGAGACATATTCTTGCTACTAGTTCTTCAGTTAACAGTATTTATGGCTGCACTGATGCTATCAGTTTAAATTTTAACTGAATGTCTTACCAAGTATTTAATGTGGGCCTAGTATTTACTTCATCAGGACGCAACAGAATGCATAATTAAAGACATAAATTAATAATTGAGTTGTGTGAATGAGCGGAGAAATTAGAGGAGAAAGAACACTAATAGCTTGGTCCAAACAGGTAACTGTGAAATGTCACTATTCTTCATTTCATCGCTCGCTTAACTTGGTATACTTTCGTTACGGTTAGTAGCAAAAATTAATAAGTAAATAAAGTTAATAAATATATAAAACACTTGATTGTCATGGAAACCTCAATGACAGCATCCCAATTCGCACAGCCCTTTGAAAACGGCTGGCAGTGTGTGTCGGCACGGCTTGACTGCAACAATTGAAAACAACAGGTTGTTCCATCCGGCCAAGGAGAACGTGCTGGGATAAAGGAGCACACAAGCTGTAAAGCAAGCTGCTGGCTGATGCTCGGCATCTCTGTGGTTCCTAGGCTCCTCTGAGTGAGGTTTACAGGGATTAGGGACAAGAACTGGAAGCCTCGCCATTTTTGACTGTGCGGGCAATCTGTAGCCCAGTCGCTGTTCAAATCGCTCTGGCCCCCTGCAGCAAAGTGCTCAGCACTCACAAAAAACCTCCAGGTTTCCAGCAGCTTGACCAAAATCATAAAAACATTTTGTTTGTTTGTGGGCAGCTCTCGTTTTTATACTTTGTATACATACATGCATACACACACATACCCCATTAATTTAAAAATGAGGCACGTGCCACATTATCACAGTGTCCAAAGATCAAGCAGTTGTTTCTTTTCCAAACTGATGCATCTCAGAAATAACCCAGTCTTGACACATTACTGAACTTCTGAAAAGGTTCCTCTCTTCCACTGTTCGCCTTTAGAGAAAGTGAGGAATAAATATTTCACTGAGATCTATAGCCAAGTCAGACTCGCAATGGATCATGTATCTGGACAACGGCAACGTCTAAATTTAAACCTAGTGACGAAGTGCAATGACAGCTCACTTTGCTAAATTATTCAACACTATACTGTTATTAGACAGCGTTTAGAATTAAAAATAGCTGATCCTGCTTAATTATAACCATTTTAAACGGCGGCTCTGATCTCATGGTATCTCTGCCTACGTTTGGCCTTTCTGAGGAGCGGGCCATTGCGACGCACACAGATCGCAGGGAAGCCTTGTGTTTTCATTGGGCGTTTCTGAACAGTGTGTGGAATTTTAAATAAACACGTGCTGAGCTGCGCCACAATAGCTCACATTGTACACCGCTCCGCAGAGACAAGTGCGTCGTGTTTTGGAAGCTGCTGCTTCACACTTGCCGAGGCGCACACATATTGCCAAGCTCTTCCCTAGGCCCCGGATTCCCACAGATTGAGTTCCCTGTGCGCAGCAGGTGACATTTCCTGCTGGCCGAAGGCCACAATTGCCAAAATTGATCGTTTTGGCGCACACGTGTGTATGAGCAAGGCCTTCCCACTGGAGTGTCAGGTGAATTAGTTTTGGACACTGAAGGTGAGTGGAGGGTTTCCAGACAGCGACGCTGAAGAGCTGCTGCCGTTTGTGTTTCAGCCACTTCTTCCTGTGCACAGAGCTCCATTTAGACAATCAATCTCAGCTTTGTGTAAACTGAAGAAATGTTAAAAATGCACTGTGCATTTGGGGTTTGAATTCAGGCAGCATGCATGTTTGGATAAAATGCAGCAGGAGGCGATTTATCAAACTTTTGGGCACATTTTAACACTCCCAAAGCAGCTCTGTAAGTCCTAAAGTGGGAGAGCATCAGCCAAGGTGTGTGTACCGATACAGATAGAGGTGTAATACAGTGTAAAATAGCATCGTTTTGGGCCCTGGCATCTTCAAAGGCTTAGCCACTACAGAAGGGTTGTTTTCCTGTTTGCTCAACTTCAACAGAATATATAAACCCTTTAAACACATTCAATAACTGAACTCCTCATTCATTTTATTCAGGGCTCCTCCTGTTTGGGTTTGTTACATAACATATTGCCAAATTCTCATTTATTCATTTGTCTGACACTTTGCTTCAAAGCAGTTGACAGTGTTAAGCTTCTTACACCGATTTACCCGTTTATACAGTTGGGTAATTTTGACTGTATCAATTTGGGGTAAAGTACCTTGATTAAGGGAACAGCAGCAAGAGATGGGATTTGAACTTGGGTTCTTGGAGTGAAGGGTGGCAGCACTCTTCATTTTTAACCACTATGCTGCCTGCTCTTTAGGTAAATGTTTGGATAAGGTACTGACACCCTGGAAGATGGGAAGGACTCACTTTTACATATTAAGTACTGGTCTTGTTTTGCTTAGCAGACACTGTTATCCATAGTTATTTGCATAGCTGTAGAGGAAACACACTGATGAAATTTACGATGCTCTCAGTCCATATCACCTGTTCAAACTTTAGTTCTCAACATACAAACCATAATTCAGAACAGAAATAAAGAATAAAGGGCATCATTTAATTCTAATACCATTATTACCTGAATTATTACCTTAGCACTGTATGCCTTAAAAATGAAACTGGTGCGAAGGTAAGCAAATACCAGTGGAAGGTGTTCTGGAAACTTGTAAAGCAGCAACACAGCAACCACAGAGGCCTCGGCTACTGAGTGCAGCAGCAGACAAACAGCACTTTTTAAACTTGCAGGTTCCATCCAGCGAGTGGTCAAACACCAGGCTCTCTTCACTTATCTCAGTGACACAGTAGCCATCCAGCTGGCGACCCACTGCCTGCCGAGTGTCTGTCAGGGGTGTGTACATGTACTGCACGAGTCCAAAACAAGAGAACTTTTTCATATATTTATGACTCAGTAACAAAATATAATATGAACATATAGTGTGAACCAATTTTTAAAGTAATTCAGTTTTTCTTAATCTTACAAATGCTCAGTTTACTATATACTCTCATAATACTTACTGAGCATTAATTTATGAATGCATTCAGTTATTTTTCAATCACCCTGTATATGTACATGTATATGTAAATGCAAGGATGGATGTGTGTGACCTGCGTTCTTAACCTTTGCAGTTATAATTACATGAACCATAAATAGAAACTGCTCAGTGGTCCTGGTGTCTGTGGTTCAGCACTATTGAAGGTATTTCCTTTTAAAAAATATAATAAAAAAAGGGACTTCCCTTTAATTAAGTCAATAAGCAGGTTAGAATAACACTCAATACTGTAATAAGGAACAGGTAACATTTATATTCCAAACATGTACTATCATTATTTTTATTATTAACAATTACTTGCATTGTGTAGTTTTTTTTCCGGAATTAACAATGTTTTTTCTATCTGTGTTTATTATTATTTATTGGGCACTTCTTTTTAGTTTAAAATGTCACTTGTGCATTAAACGAACCTAGATAACTATTATCCAAATTTATGTTGGTGAGACATTACACAGTATAATGACGACAAAAGTGTTGCTACCATTTTCACTTCGCTACACATACATGTCATTTA
Source organism: Arapaima gigas (assembly GCA_900497675.1). Classification (NCBI taxonomy): domain Eukaryota; kingdom Metazoa; phylum Chordata; class Actinopteri; order Osteoglossiformes; family Osteoglossidae; genus Arapaima; species Arapaima gigas. The sequence goes on from UFQX01000076.1 coordinate 329,400, forward strand.
TGTAGAATAAATATTTATTGAACTTTATGTGAATATAGCTGGACATCTATGTTTCTCCGTTGCCAGGCTGTACAGAGTAACAAACAGGCCGCATGCAAAGAACCATAACCAAGTGGCATTAAATTGTTTTAACATTTGAATATTTAAACTATCAATTGCAGATCTAGATACTTCACAGCAATTTCCATATGTGTGTACAGGAGTGCTGTGTACCGGACGGCTGTGATAACACTGTTGCCAAATTTCCCTTCGAACAGCGCAGAAAGTGCTGCGGCACCATGGGGGAACAAGACAGTTCACTCACAAGGAGGGCAGTAAATCAAACACAGTTTAATAGTGAATTGTTGTTTTCATAAACACTCGGCGGCCTCCGACTGCAAATGAGGGAACGTGCGCCACTGCAGGGAGGGGGTGGAGCTAAAAAGGGAGGGACGGAGATTTCTCACCAATTCCTCACACACATTGAAGAGTGTGTGATCCTCTCTCCCAATCGCTGTCCCCACACCACATGATTTGCATACAGGACTTAGGCCACCAGTAGATTAATGTTTAACGGGATAACCAAGTATCCCCCGGCACCATACTGTGCATCTGCCAAACCCAAAGGGACCGTTTACATGCAGAGGGACAGTCCCACCAATCCCTTTGATCTCTACCGTGAAGCGGTGTAGAGTGTCATCTCCTTTATCCACCTCCACTGCTGAGCCACAGCTGGACACCACTGTGAGTTCCACACCATGAACACTTTAGTTCAGGATTTTGCAAGTGACATCACATGTTGCATGGAGTTTTCTCCTCCAGTCCAAAAAAATGTTTCAGGTCAACTGGTGACTCTAAATTACCCACAGCAAGGGTGTGTGTGATTCCCTCCATCACCACTGTCCGCCACTGTCTTTCCACCATGAGCACTGTCCATCACTGTTTTTCTATCAACAGTACTATCCACCACCATTTTTATACCATCAGTATTGTCCACCAATATCTTAACACCATCTGTACTGCCCATCACTGCCTTCCTACTATCAGTACTATCCACCACCGTCTTTCTACCATCAGTGCTGTCCACCACCAGTACTGTCCAGTACTGTCTTGTCACCATCAGTACTGTCCACCATCAACCACCGGTATAACCTCAGAGCTAGCATCCACTTCCAGCCTTGTGGCAGCAGAAAAACACAACTGCTGCCAGACTTTCACACCATGCATGCAAATAATGTGTGTTAAAGACCTACTATTTCACAGAGTGGTTTAAGAGTGACTATTTAAGTAAGAATACAAAAATTTTTTAATTAAACCATTAAAGAGAATTGGCACCAGTGTATTGCTGGACACAGTTCAAATGCAACAGAAGTTTTTTGGTAACAGTAAATTTGTCATCTTTCAATATGAAAAATCATCTGGTTTTCTCAGTTTACTGAAGGGTGCTTTGATACTCAAAATGACAGTCTCCGGGACAGACCTGCAACACAATCAACTTTTTCTGGGCTGCAGAGAATAATTAAACACCCGTATGCTTTTACTGAGAACACATAAAAACATAAGCGGTACAGGCAGAGAACTCGCATGTCACTCGCCATCTAATATTGTCTCTAAAAGCCCTTTTACATTAAAATGATCACAGATAAATGCTTACATTTTCATACATTGTGAAATACAGACGTGTGTATTTTTTAGAACAGGGTAACACTCCTGTGTGTTTCAAGTGCCTTCAAAGTTTGGCAGCATAGCATATTATTTACCACTATAGTTACAGATTATTATTATTATTATTATTATTATTATTATTATCATCATCATCATCACAATCTTAACAGTAAGGATAATAATGTCGTTTACTATGATGTAAAACTGACCTTCAGTCTAAGACCTCTATACTGGGATACTTACACTGATTTATACATTTATACTGTAGGATAATTTTTGAAGTCATTCAAATGTGTTCACAGGATAGTTTATTGTAGAATAAAGTTGAAAATAACCAATACTAAATAGACTTTTTCTGTGTGACAATTGTTTAAGGGCTACTAAAAGTTTCGTAAAATAAAACTTATATATCTGCCCAACAACGTGTTATAGATCAATATTTATCCGAGCTGTACGAGGATTGCAAAGTAGAAGGGTGATGTTTTATTTCCCGAAAATGTAGAACACCATGTTCTGTTCACTGCAAAAATTACTCATTATTATAATTATTATTATTAATTTATGTACGGAAAAGTGTAAAGAAAAAAAGGCGCTAGCTTCATTAAAGTCATGATTCTTCAACTGAAAAAACCATGTTAACGGCAATTTCACCTCAGTTCTTTCCGTTTGTAGTGTCACCTCCGTTTTCCTGAGGTCCTTCAAAACAAGGTTTACTGTTTCTAGGTTTCTCTATGAGAAACACTGAGCTGGAACAATAAAGGTTCGAAGCATTGGACATTGTAGACGGTTGGTGTGGACCCCACCTGTGGACAGCCACCAAAGGCATGAACCTGAACCTCTGCTGAGACTTACCTTCTGATTGGCCGAGAGCCTATCAGTCAGCTCCTGCTTCACACTTGTTATATTAGAAATGTGTGGATTTGATACTTGGCTGTTTGATCTGTTTGTCCTTGATCCTTTGGAGTGGGTTCATTTACCAAACTAACATCCACGGTGGGCCTTCGTGACCCTGCAGCCGTAAAATGGAAAACAATAGCCAGTAGCAGCTTAACGGAGCCATGTGAGTCACAAGCACATGCTGATGGAAAAGGTGACAGGAGAGCAGGGCCTCCTGTACCTCGCCGAAAGAAAAACTGCGTACGGCAAATGCAACTCGTCCGGCCTCAGAGTAGCACTGCCCCATCACCCATCCACGTGGTGTTTACCTGTGGTCAGGAAACTGCATAGAGGGGCACAGTTAAGAGGGGCCCTTGAGGCTTTTGCCCGAGTGAGCATGTTGTGTGTGGCGTGCCGTACGCCATGTGCATTTTGGTGAAGGTGAACAGCTGTAGATATTTACAGTACATTCAAAGCTTTGAAATTGTTTGACGATACAGCGTCTACTGCAGGTCATTGTTTGTTTACACTCTACACAGGTTACACAGAACCGCCAAGAGGAGGGCCATTAAGTTCCAAGTGCACCGAGCTGTACTTCCACCCTTTAGCTTCACATGCACCTCGGTGCAGGCACTCCTTCCTATTTTATGTACGCATGTCCAACAGGCCAAAAGACTTCATTTTTTCGACTTTTCAAATCTGTTTTACACCATGTGACCTGTGGAGGCCACCCACATGCAAACGCCACTGACACTGAATGCCTGTTGCCGCCAGGAGGCTGCAGTCACTCACTTTGGTCCCTCGTGTTACAGGAAGTGCCTGCCAGCGTCTCCTGGAAAGAGAGCCAAGGGGGGGGGGAAGAGGAAGGGTTACCCAGGGGCTACTGGGAGTCAAGGCCTACAGAAACAGCAAAGCCCAGGCATGGCTACTCTATACAGTACACACTATAGTGTGTGCAGCACACCATGGGTGTGCTTCACCCCCCTCTCCGCACCCCCAGCACCAGCTCAGCAATGGAACAAACACAAGATCTCACAATAATTAATTTTACATATATTTCAGAAGAGGTCACCCGCTGTATTGGCTGTTCATTATTAACGTAGCATTAAGTAGGGTGAGAGGAGCACCCCCCCCTTTAAATATATTTTCACATGTATATTTAGTGTCTCAAAAGAAAATCCCCAGATTAAACAAATAGTGGCACATTCAGAAAACTGTAATTGAGTTCAAATTGATTCCACAACTGCTCTAATTGCATTTAAACACTGTTCTTCCCTAACCCTGGATCCAGGCTCCTTAATTACTGCCCTCTGAAGATGAATCCCGCAGGTCCAAATGGAAAAATAAAAATAGTGCAAGTTTTACATCCAACTGTTAAAACGACCTATAAATATTATTTTATTCAATATAAATTACTCCCCAACAGAGAAGGCACTGAGAGCACAAGTTATTATAGCGGTTTAGCGCTGAATGCTCCTGAGTAGGTGCTAAAGAGTGACCCCCCCCTAGATGCTTAGCTTTTTACGCTTGCGAAAAAACCCCCTCACCAACCTGTCTGGTTTTTAAAACGGGAGCGCAACTATGAAAAAAAATAAAATTAAATTAAAAAAAACAAAAAAGAAAAAAAAACAAATGCTAAATGTGTTTCCTGAAAATCAGCAGAGGTGGAAAAAGTCCTTCCTGACTGTGAAAATGGCGGGACAGCGCGTGGAGCATCCAGCGGTACCCTGTTCTTGCAGAGGCAGCAAAAGCCGTCTGGAAGGAGAATGAGTGCCAAGTCAAACACGGTGCTTTCTTTCACACCCAGGAGCGGCGGAGGCGGCCCGCGGTGCGCTTCCTGAGGGCGCCGTGCAGCTGGGCGAAGCCACACTACCGCCAACCCCCGCCTTCGCTCTCCTGCTCAGGCCAGCAGGACATCCCAAATCAAAGCAGAAGAAGAAACACCCCCCACTCGGCCCACCTAAACACAAGGCATTGTTTTTGTGACCCTCCCCATAGCCATCCTGAGATGCCCAGTATTACAGCAGTGGTGGGTGGCGGGGGTAGCGGGTGCGGCTTTCCGTAACCTGTGGAAACAACCGGGGACATGCTGACACTCAGCTCGGGACGAGAAGCTCAAAGGCCCTGAGAGCGACGAGAGCCTTATTTTGTGTTGGCTCCTTGACACCAGTGAGGAAACCAGAACAATTGACTGCACAGTTTTTTTTGTCCTGTTCCTCTGAATTTAGTAACACTAATTAGTTTTGCTCTCATAAACTCAATCTAGAAAGTGCGAAGGGGACACGTGCTGAAGAAACAAAATGCTCCGAGTCAGGAAGCCAAGTGCTTGGCTTTTATCCTTGACCGTCCTTTCCCACTGCACCCTTTCCCTGATACGTCGAGTACAACTGTGTTCCACACACAACAGAATCGTTACGCCCAAAAACACCCAAATCACGGCACGCTCATGATATGAAGCTGGTTCACTATTAAAGTCCAATTAGATGTCCACCTGTCAGGTAAATGGCTTAAATTTTCCATAGCCAGACAGGTGCAATAATCTGATGAATGGGGGACAACATGTTGAGGTAAAACATTAATAAATTCAATGCGAAACAGCGAGCACCACCATAATAAAGAAACATCACCAATTACATTATTTGCATTTTTGCTTTGCTCAGACCTGCGTAAAAGAGCCCCAAAACCCTAATATTTTGGGCAGTTTCTTCATGTCGGAGCCCTTTTCAAAATACACTTCCTTTCACATGACATCCTGATCGTTTGCTTTCATTACTATTTGCAAAGATATTTTAAATCTGGAAACACTTGTTCTATCTTTCCTATGTTACATATATATGTTATGGTGCAAAATTTCATGGGACATGTAAAATGTAAATCCAGAAAACTAGCATTGTGCCCTGACACAGTATTGAACCTGCTTTGGCATGTGCTAAAGGTTATTTTATATAAAACTACAGTAGAAAGTGACATCAAAAGCCCTGAATAACTGTGGCTTTAAAGTTCACAGCAGAGTTTGGACAACTAAAGTGCTACAAGTTTGTCAAAATCAAGGTCTGACCATGGACCAACTGCAGTCCAACTGAACACCTTCTAAAGAGGATACAGCTTGTGGAAAAGGAGCAACGACACCAACATCCACTGCTCTCTAATACAGTCACCTTTTTCTAAGCATCCTTGCAAATCACTTCAACATACACAGTACCACCCACAGCAACTTGGTTGGTACTCAAGCTTGGTTGTGAAGTTTAATATTCGTTTATAAATTAACGATAAACTCGCAAAAATTGTCTGTGGGAATTTTAGTGGCTCCATCCCAAGTGGACAGCCAGGTCATTCATCACTGTCAGGCCCAAGACTGATGGCCTGTCAGTGCAAGCCTCTCCACCAGCGCCGCCCTTTGGACCAGGAAGTCACTGCGAGGGGCCGCGGGCACACTGTCCAGGCATTCGCTGCCGCTGCAAGCAATTCTCTGAAGTCAGGTCGCTGCCAACGTCCTTGCAGCCGATGGCAAAAGGGCCAGAGAGTTCACATTAACTGCGGCGTGGAACCACGCTGAACATCTGCTCATGAATGAGCGTGCTGCCCACTAACTCAGAGAGTTGGGGCATTGATGAAAAATTCAGAGCGGCCTCCCTCGCTGGCACACTCTCCTTGCGCTATTCTCCCGAGCCCCCCGGAATTATATTAAGAGAATTTCAGCACGGTGCCGTGTACCAGAGAACAGCTGGTGCTGAAAAGGGATCTGCTGCTTGCCGAGAGCCGAGGGACCCTGCGCCGGACCGGCCGTCTCGCACACCGTTTGTCCTTGAAGGGGGAAAAAGTGTTAAATACTCAGGTAATAACCAGATACCAGAGCCACATTTAGCCAGTTATCGCCCCTGTGTCTTTGATTCGGAGGATCAACAGTAAAGATGCTGGCAGGATGCTCCTATTGTCTGTTTGCTTCTCTTCCCACTCAGTATGCAGCATGTTTACGTTGTAGGTTATTGTTGTCCTATGCTACTGGGGCGTAGGTCCCAGGTTCCAGTCTCGCCTTCTGCTGTAGTACCAGTGATCAAGGTACTTATTCGGAATTGATAGAGTAAAAATTACCCTGCTGTAATGGGTAAATCAGTCCAATTAGTGTGACACTAAGCTGATTTAGAGAAAAAAAATTGATAAATAAAGGTAAATGTGTTTTGACTTTGGTCTTGAGCTGCATGGCAATGCTGGGGGCAAAATGTCGAGTCATCTGCTCCACCTAGGAAAGTCTAAGGACTCACACGCTTGGAATTCAAATAAGCCATTTATCAGGCTACCTGTGAGTTTAAGTGCCCTCATAAGTGATTTTCAAATGCGGTTGAGTTTCAAAGAATTATTATGAATAACTGGTCATTGTCTTTAAACATCATCAGTACAAGACCATAGAAAAACTGAGGATTGCATACCATGACAGATTTCCAAACTTTCTGAAAAGTTCCTGATAGGAGAGACATAAATCATCTGTCTTCAAGAAATTTTACTGACTTTTTTCCCCGTAAATGAAAGCTTCACTATTCAACCATTTTTTTGACAAGAGCAACAGCATGAGCAAAGGAAGAAAACCCATACATATAAACCCAAAGTTAAAAATAAAACATTACCAAACAAGCAATTTCAAGTAATTTTCACTTCTGTTATGGCCAAAGTAAAAAAAAAAAAAAAACTATGTACAACTACTTATATTTAGAAGATACTGATCCACTGGCTATGCAGTTAAAGAAAACCAGGGTTTGGTATCGTAACAGGCAGTTAAGCAAAATTGCAAGTGCTGAAAAGGGATCTGTTACACGCAGGCAGATGTATTTGTCCATCTGCCATATGCTTCTCAAGCAAATGATTTAAGCATCAATAAGCACTTTGCGACAGCAACAGTATTACACAAACAGTCAACAGCTATTGTGTTTCTGAGAAAAGAAAAGGTTTTTTCATAATGGCATCTGGAAAAAAAACACTTAACGAGGTCTTTCATGTTGGAAAATGTAGATGTAGAATGGAAAATGTCATATATTCTACTTTTCATTGTGTTTTTAAAGATGTACAAAACAGTCATTATACATACATACATACATATAGACACACCCCCAAGGGTTGTGTTCAAAATAACTGCAAATAAGTTCAAATATTACTATTTGCTATTACTATCTTTGTGAAAATGATCAATTTTCACTGCATTCAATTGAGTGCAGTATTTTCTTTGAATCTATGTTTCCGAAAGGTGTCTTTGGCATTCAGATAGTCAAAAGGCTCTCTGGCCTAAAACTGAACTGACGTAAAAGTACTTTATTTATCCTGAGAGAATCACACAAGGTTAAGAAAAGGTTATGAACTCTGATTAACACAGTGAGCAGCATAATTATCTGGACCAGTAAAGTAAAAATGGTTGTTTTTGTTGCAGAATTGTGAAATTTGTGTTTCAGATCTAAAGGTATACATATGTCAAATTTTATTTTGGGGAAGTGTTTTTCATACAAATTAACTCATGCCAGAACAATATCATTTGTTGCGTTTAATATCCTGAGTGTCAGCTATGCATAAATACTGGAACAAATATATTTAAAGCAAATTAAAGCTGTGTGAAGTTGGCATTTGGTCACATTCGACTTACATACAATAACCGCCTCAGGGGTGTGACCCATCAACATCTGAAGACTCTCCATATTTTCCTTTGAGATGTTCTGCCAATCTTTAACAGAAGCCTCTTTCAGTTGTTGCTTATTTTGGGGGTTTTCTGACCTCAGTTTCCTCAAACAAGTGAAACGGTAAGCTGGATTTAAACCAGGAGACGTTTAAAACACTTTTACTTTCTCATTAACTTTTTAAGTGTGCTGGATGTTTTGAATCATTGTTCTGCTCCATTATGAGTTTGGGGGCTCTGTTTCGGACGTGGGAAAGATATTTCTACATACTTCAGAATTCATTCTGCCACTGCCATCATCACTTCCATCATTAATGAAGACCTGTAGACCAAACAGAGGCTACAATCTGTGCCCAAACCATAACACTGAACCCTCATGCGTCACACAAAATGGTGCCTCACTATCACTGCAGTTCCCATTTCACCACACTTTTCCCTTTCCATCACTATGATAAAGGTTGTACTTCAGCTAATCTGTCTAATAAACTCTGTTCAGAAACTCTGTTCTTCTGGCTCAGCTTCATACCATATAGCAACTTCTGGTCTGGTCTCTCTGTGCTTTAAAGGCGTTTTGTCTCTCGCAGTGTGGTCTCTGAACCATGATACTATCACCTTTGCATTCTACTAGTTGCCCGCCATTTCTTTGGCTCTATTTTTGGAATAAGAGTACTAATGATTTTTCCACTGTCAGTAGCTGTATTCTTCCTTGGACTATGTGGTCATTACAACTTTCTCACTCCTCCAGTAGATTCATTCTTTTTCTAATATACTCCAACGGGATGACACCCAGTTACTCTGCAATGGTTTGCTTTTTGTGTCACTCCAATCTCTAGTTTTTATCTAATTTTACAGCTATTTCCTCAAAACCAGACTGAAAAAGGCTCAATCTGTCCAGGAAACATGGAACATGTAAGCCATTGGAAACATCTGTCACTAATTTCTTCCAGTTTTTATGCACATCTTAATTTGGTGGTCTAAAAACAGTATATGACATTGTTTCAACATGGTATGATTTGTATGAAAAATATCACCTGGAAATAAAAGCTGACATTTTGTACTTCAGCCTCATATTCATCCTCAGAGAAATACAAATCTCATGAGTATGCAACAAAATATCCAACTTCCCAATTCCAACTCTTCTGCTTATTGCTGTTTATTTATACATTACACACACACACACACACCCCTACGTGCATATATAAAGAGAATATATATACTGCGTGTAAATCTGGAATATAGCAGTTATGACAAATCTGTCATATTGAAATTTGAACTCTGTACAACTGTTCATATATATTTTGAGGACTACAGTAAAACCACACACAACCACTGTTTCAAAGCCCTGAAAACATGTTGGACAAACCCAAAGCCCAACTGACATCTCAGACACTTGGAGGCACACACACCAAACACCTCTGTTTTATTAAAATCCAACATTTTACAACAGTGACATATTTCTTTAAAAAATATTAAATCTGATATAAAATATTAACATCTCTATTGTTTTTTAAACCCAGCTTCAAATGTCACCTTGTAAAAAAAAAAGGTAGCCCCAGTAAATAAGACTGCTTACTCCTCAGATGCGCATTGTTGACACTTAATATAATTTCAAAGGAACTTCCAAATGAAAGCACTGTGGGTAATATCATGCTCTTAATGAGAATCCTTGCCAGTTCCAGACCTTGGCGAGATAGCCATAATGCACAGCTCCTCTTTTAATAAAATAATTGTTACAGTTATTAAAGATGAATCTCATCAGAGGCAAGATGACAAAATAATTCATTACTAAAACTGGGCTTTAAATAGCTGCAAATTAAATTTCCCCTGAAAATATGCTTCCAGATAAATTGGATCATTATTTCATATAAATATTGGATTTAGTGTGCCCTTGAAAAGAGAGAAATATTCAACAAAATGTCTGGAAAAAGTTCATAACGTGCAGCAATAACAATAAATATTAATAGGCGACCATTATTATTACTTAAAATTATTATAAATACCTAAATGACGATTGAAACAAAATAATAATTATAGTAATCACTGTGACCATCATGGCCATGGCTCATGATTAGGGTGAGTAGCTGAGAGAGCAGAAGCTTGTTTTCCGGCTGGGAAATGATGCTGCAGCTGCTCTCCCTCTCGGGTTTCCACGCCAAACGGATCCTGAGAACCGGTCCAAGCAGGTCCCCCCCCTCCCCCGGCAACCACAGGAAGCAAGGGGCAAAGGTCACTGCTCAGTCCACGACCCGGTGGACAACAGCAGGCCCTCTGCTGCTCTACCCCTTTCAGAACAGCCGCAAAACCCTAGATATGCATTCAGAACAATATCACTGGATTTGTCAGTGTGGAAACTTCCCAGCATGCCTTTTAACTCACTGTTGCTCACCCTCTCGGCAGCAAATCCCAGGGAATGCGAGTGCAGCCCAGCATAATGGTGTGTTACCATCAAAGAGGAAAAGGTATTTAGGCCAATAAAAACACCAGTATATATCATTTGAGTGGAATTACACTCAAGTTATCTCCACCTTAATAAGATCACCGCAACCCTGATGTTGTTTAGATCAATAAAGGCCATTAAGTAGAGACTTGGGCAAAGATAACAATGCGACAACGCAACAGCGCTTCACAATGTTTCAACGTGAGGAGTGAGAAGACACTGAGCATTTCGAGTCAGATGATAAATAAAACAAATTTAATCACAGGGAGCAACTGACTGCGTAAAGAGGTGAAACATTAGCAGATGAAGGTGGCTGCCAGGAGGGGGAAAAAAAAAAGCACCTTTCAAACCGGCAACCCCCCCAGATGCCAAAGTGATGTGAGCTTGAGCCTGCAGATCCGGCCCTGTTTCCTGTCGAGAAGGGGAGAGGTCGGCAGCGCCTCTCGAACCCAACATGCACCCGTGGGTTGCCCCTACCAGCCACCTTCTGCAGCACTTTTATCAGCATCAACAAAGAGGGGAAAAGTGACATGAAGACAAGCGGAGCAGTAAAACGTGACATTTTAATACAAGCCCATTTCTTATTGTCCTTCAGGCCGCAGCATGGTGATGTCCCAAATCTCACCAAATAAAGAAACTTGGACCGTGCAACAACACATCCCAACCAGCCTTATGTGCAGCTGCAAATCGGCTTTTATAAACACATTAAAATGTACTTTTTAAATGGCAGGCGAAATGGTGACGCCAAAAGGAAAAACAACGATGGCAACGCGCAGCTATTAGCGAGGCCATTTGTCATTAATGTGAGCTAATGTGCTCTAAACATCATGGCATTTATTTCTGACAGGGCGCCTCATCGGTCAGGGCCGCTGGGGTCCCGCAGCGCTTCCAGGCAGGAAAAGGGGAAAAAATATTTAAAAAAACAAAAATATAAAAAAGCTGAATTTGTGATATTTAGATTTGACATGTTGAATTAGCCTCCTTTTTTTTTTAACTGTAAAAACCTTGAAGTCGGGAATAAGTGTAACTCAGAGGAAACTGTGCAGCCCCCCACCTCCTCGGCCGATAAACACAGGCACCACTCGTTCGGGGATTTCCCCTCCATGCAGCTGCCTGTTGCTGGCGCCTCCACCAGGTGATGCACTAAATCACAGAGCAGAACCAGCTGCCTATAGGCTGTGCTGCGGCTGGCTGATCCTTGACAGGGACCTGCTGACACCAGGACTGATCCTGGGCCTTCCTCACTTGCACATTAAAACTGCTGGAATTTAAGACAACACAAAATACTGTTATATAGCACTATGAAGTCACTGAGGAAAGACTCAGAGTACACTCACACCTTACAGATGAAGCAGATGGCAAACCATCGCACATAACACATATCTAAGGTAAGAACAATAGGAATGAGTTTAAAAAACAAAAAATACTTCAATAAATATAAGAAATGCAGCCATCACTAGCATATTTTACTATGACAAGGTGCTGATGAGGTAATGATGAGGTGATGATTGTGGCAACATGGGGGGGGGGGGGGGGGGGGGTTTGTCTTCATATTGGGGGNGGGGGGGGGGGGGGGGGGGGGGGGGGGGGGGGGGGGGGGGGGGGGGGGGGGGGGGGGTCGGGATTGGCATCATATTGGGGGGAAAAAAACCAGTCGGAGTCAAAGGGCACATAAACTGTACTGACTCAGGCCAGCAGTATGCTGCTAGCAATTTAAAGTAACTGCATTAATTTTAATATTAAATTAACAGGATATGAGCTTTAACCCCTACAAGGAAATTTACAGAAAGAGCAGCATAACACCCTACACGCAACATCAAGGCACATGTAACACATGAGATAGCGCAGCTGTATTATCATGGTGTCGGAGTTTCCCACAGAGGAGAACAGCCCTCATGATTCAACAAACACATCGTAAGGAAGTCCTGAAGAAACAAAGGTAAGCGAGCTGACCCCCTAGAGAGCACCTGACAAGCAATGAACTTAACATCACACTATGTTGCAGAAGCTCAGGGTTTAATGTGCACAGTCTGGTCAAGAGAGCGGATGTGGTTGTCAAAGACGGCGCTGTGCGAGAGGCAAATTCAAGGGCTGCTCGAGGAGTAGAGGCCCGGGTGCCACTGCAGAGACAACAAGCATACAGCTCCCCAAACCACAGGAAGGACCGCAGCGATGTTCCCACAGGGGATTGGCACAGAAAGTGTTAAAAAAAAAAAAGAAAAACAAAACAAATGAAAGAAAGTCCCGTCTTTGCATGATGCACGCTGCTGGCTTGGCCCAGGGACCAGCGCTTCATGGCTTTCCTCAGGCTGGCCTGTGCCGTGACGTGTTTGATCTGTTTTATGTCCCCTGCGTGTCCCTCTGTCTCGCCCTGGATGTCTGGACATCTCCTTCACATCTCTGAACACAAATCCCTATAACCCCCCCCACCTCACATTCTCACTACTGTTCTAAAATTCCTTGCTTGATGTCACATGACATATCGATCATATAAATCATGTTGGCAGTAAACTTAGCGTTTCCAAAGTCACTCACAATTTTAAGCTACTTATGACTTTACATATTTATACAGCAGGGTAATTTTTACTGTACTAATTCAAAATAAGGGCCATAAAGCAGTACTTGGGACTGAAACCATGGAAAGCAAATGGAAAGCAATGCTCCTCTAATCACCACACCACCTACTGGCCTGCAGTAGTAATAGAAAAGGCTTTACTCCAAAACATTGCTGATAGATCTAGTATCAAAATTTGCTACAATACCTTTCCTTTATTGCAAAAACTTCACCTTTACCTAGTTAAATGGCAAAAAAAAGATTAAATTTCACATGTGAGCATTATCTACCCTATGTGCCACTTGGCATAAGAACAAACAAAAAATCAAAGCCCCTCTAAAGTCCAAAAACACCCAGCATTCAGAGAGCCTGGATTACACAATGTTTATCCCCATGACAGCAGCTTGTGAATGGTGGGTACAGGTACAGCAGGAGGGAATTTTTTTTTTTACTCCAGTACTTGTTCTTAAGTACATTTCTGGAAGTCTGTACTGTCCAGGGTAAGTTCTGACAAGGCTAATTTTTACGTTTACTTTAATACAGCCAACAAAAAGAATCTATTACAATATTCACATTTATTTATTTCAACCTTTCTCTGCAATTGCTTCTCATACTGTCACACCCAGCAGGATAACCTCATTAACAGATTTTACTGACAGTCATTTATTCTTCACCAGGCTCAGTTCCTCATGACTGGCAACCTAGTTTCATTCAAAATCAGCAGTGTTGGTACAACTGAGGAAAGAACATGTTTAAAGAAGTTTAATACATTAAAAAAGTCTTTCCTCGTGTTTCTGAGACCTGAATTTTATAATATTTTGTCTAAATTGCTCTTATGTTTATTGGATAAGTCACCCTTTAAACATAAATGTAGAGGCAGAAATGGTTAGTGTTAGTGTTGTTAGTGTTTGACTAGCATTTCACTAAATTAGAAGTGTTTAAAAGAACTGCAAAACGTTATCCAGGTTAAGATGCTCCAGCTTATTTAAATATGGTTTTTGTCAGAAGTATTGATGCACTATAGAACAGTGTGTAGTGCGGGTGTCACATAGCACCTGGGCTGTGCAAATAGATGTCGGTTTGACCCCCTTTCAGTCTGTGTGAAGTTATCGTGTTCTGCCTGGGTCCACATGGGTTTCTTCCTGTAGTTCAAAGACACATGTTTCAGGTGAACTGGGGGATCCAAATTGCCCACTGTATGTGTGCTTTTCGTACGTTATCCTGTTATTTGCTTCTGATGTAAATATGCTGACTAAAACAACAACACAAACTGGACATCTCAAATATGACAGCAAAAGTCAACAGGTTGACTGAGTTTTATTTTGGTGAAACATACATGTTCCTTTGCTTAAAAAGGTTGCAGGCAGGGGAGTGTTATGACAAACGTTCTCCTTTTACTTTAATGCAGCAAATGTGTTCATATTAATTGTTTGAATTTATTTGGCATTTACAGGAACTTAATGTTAAATGTAACCTCTAAATGCTATAAAAGTGAAAACTTTTTGACCATTTTATAGTGAAACTGTACAGATTTCTCTGCACTTTGCTCCTGATGGACACCACAACCCCCCGACCCCCCATCGCTGGCAGTCTGTTCAACCCCAAATGCTGCACTCCACCTCCACTTTATTCCTCTACCATCATCTTTTTCTGCCAATCAAAGTCAGTCTGATCGCACATCAACTTCACATCCATTCATGGTAATAACTAGCACACTATGGTCTTTTACTGTTCTATGCTTATAAGTATATTCAACAATACTTAATTTTATTTGTCCCGAAGATTGAAATTTTTAAAAATATGAGTTAAAACTATATTGTAGCTGTTAACATTGTGGGAGACTCAACAATTAACAGCTTTTTTGTTTAGGCAATTACTTTTACTTGAGTATTCTTTTCGGCCACCCTACCCTCCTCTGCTGACAGTGCTGCATTACCCCACACTAAATAAATTGTGGCAAGGGAACAACAGGGAAAAGGAAAGAATCTGCCATCACCTTAGAAAGTGAAAGCATAAATAAAATGCAGCACATCTTTTACCTTCCTCAATTATGCGCCTTTTGACACGCATGCCGAGCGTGGCGTCATTAACACCTCGGCAGATAATGGGGTCGCTATTCACTGATCAATCTCACACACATTATCTGGCTTTTGCAAAACGACACTGACAGAAATTCAGCTGCGCCATTTCCCTTTGAATATCACTCTGCTATTATACTTTTGAGGTTTATGGTTTGGTCGCTTTTCTCAAAACAGGAATTCGTCAGAGCAGCTGGAAAGACCCTGCCATAAACACCGCTGTTGTTTTGTTTGCCAGCCGTATCTGCATGAAGACATCAATACAGACAGAAATACAATCGTGTTTTCATAAATAATATCTGCCAGACATTTCTCTCCACATGCATGGAAAGTGAGCTAATAGCACTTGTGTACTTTTAGTGTTGTGCTCTGGTGGTAGAAGGTGAATTGGCGGCGGTGCTCCGACAGTTGTTCGTGCAGACATCAAAGATGAATTTAAAGGAAGTAAGACAAAAAACAGAAAAAAGGCATCTGGTGTGTTATGCATAAACCGCTTTATGATCATTTAACAGCAGGAACATTAAGTCCAAGCGTCCGCCTTCCCTCCAGAGACAGGAGGCCTCTTGTCCCACAATGGAGCCAGTGGGGGGTGCCATGCACCACCTGGTGCTCACCTGTGCAGAGACCCGCGAGGCGGACTGTCCCCATTCAGGGAGTCACAGCCCCCTCCCCCTACGGAGCTCTCCCAATGCACCTCACCAAACATGGAGAAAAGGCAAAATGAGCTGGACAAGTTCTAACGCAGTTTTCGGAGGCACCAGTGATGGGTGCTGACTCACTGCCTTCGGGCTGTTCGGCAGGTCAGCACTGCTGATTTCATCACGCTGCCACCTGGCTTCCATGGCAGAGGAGGCCCCTCTCACGTAGCCCAGTCAGGGTCACATACAGGTTAGCAGATCAAGCATTTATTATATTTATTACTGCTACTGATGACATAGCAGTGAAGCGGTGCATGCTGGGAAAAACAGTTAGAACTAAAGATTTGGCCAGTGAGGGTGGCCTGTTCTCAGAACTGTACAACTGCACCAACTGTACAACTGCACCAAACCTGCCTTCCGGATCCCCTCAGAGTCCTGCTGGTTCATCCGCGCAGCTACACTTCCACCTGAGGCACCATCGAGCTTGAGAAGTGATTGCAGCAACTATTCGAAAAACGCACAATTACTGGGCAAAAATGGCGGAAATTTGCACAGCACGAAAAAATAACATTTTTTCCCAGAAGGGATTCCAGTTAAAGTATAAAGACAAAAAAGCTCAAAATTAGGAGACACCCGGTTAATTCGGTAACGTATTTTTTTTAAACATATGCATAAATGTTTATGCAAAAATTTCATTGTTTTGTGTCAATCAGATAAGCAGCAACATATAGTAAGCATGTTGGTGTGTTTGCTCTCTTATCGCCTCCCAACACAAGTGGCTTGTTTAGTCTTGCTGTAACTCTATTTGACCCGGTGAGCCCGAGCTGTGACTTTGGAGCGGGGCAGTTGAAAGGGCTGTCCAGGCAGGCAGAAGGGCATTTCATTGCCCTTGGCCGTTTTAGGGAGGCTTCGTGTCCCTCTACACCGGAGGAACGTGCCCCAGCCCACAGACCTCAGCCTCTGCAGCCGCCAGGGGCGGCCCGCTTCATTCAGCATGGACATGCACTGCACCATGACCTCACCCCAGTCACTTCCCTTCTCCCTGCCTTGTTAAATAATTAAAATCATCCACGGCAAATATGCATATGCATTTTAACTACTTGTAACAGCCATCAAACTCAGCACTAATATTTGTCAATATGCTCTCTTGAGGTCTGCTGGCAAAACTTTTAAGAGTCATAAGCCGAGTGCTTAACATGGAAAATGCACGTCTAATAAATAGTACACTTTTTTTATTATTCCATTAAGGCAATGAGGAGCACCTTGTACACTTTAGAGGAAATGTTTTAATAAATGCATAATGAGAGTTGCCTCCAACTGTCTGGGAGCCTTATTATTTATTTCGGTCTGAAGGCTGCAGCACATTGCCTTGTCGGTCATTTACGGTGTCTAGACGGCAGATTTGTTTACCGTAGTGCAATTTTCAGTGGAAAACACAAAAGCAGTGTAACTTGAAGGTGAAGTGCTGAGAAAGATGCGTGGTCGGGAGCAAGTTCAGCAAATGCAGTGCAAATGTGTGTTCCAAAGGCCACGACCTATCCAAAAGGCCAGAGTTGAGAGTCCTGCCTATTGGGGCCAGTAGCAGCACAATGCCCCCTGGCCGCCAGTCTAAACATGATTCACACCAGCCTGTTGCACCCCACACCACAGTAACTGTCTTGCATCTCACTCAGTTGCGCTCTTACAGACAGAAAGGTGCACATGGAAAGTTGTCTGTAGAGCCCTGTATGCAAAAAAAAAAAAAAAAAAAAAAAAAAAACCCAAAATCTCTGAGGTCCTTTTTTTTTTT
>UFQX01000076.1:347078-369393 GCA_900497675.1 Arapaima gigas
CCCCTTATGAAAAAAAAAAAAAAAAAAAAAAAAGACAACCCACAATCTCTGAGGTCCTCTTTGTTTTTGAAAGGTCTGACAAACAGTGCAGGTGTGAACTTTTGAGAACACTCTTTTGCATATTCACCATTTGCGTAATTTCCTTCCACGTCTAATACACACAGTCTAATTTTAAAGCACATGATCATTCCGTCCGCCCCGTTACGAGGCTCAACATACATGACTAGAAACTACTTTATGGAAATACAATAGTTAAATTCAGTCAGTTAAATACTGACTAATGAAAACATATTCAATACATTAACTGGAACTGTCTTGCTTATTAAATTATATTAACATGTAATTGTTAAATTATATACATTCTTGCATTTTATGGGCTTTTTTCCCCCCATAAAACTGCCTTTTGAAAATACAGATTCTACTTTAGCAAACATTCGCGAACACTTTCTACCCACTCATCTGGCCATTTTGGTGAGAACCAGGTAATGCCGCTATTAAGACACAGTAAAGGGATCACCAGGGGCAGTGGAACCACTGACAGAATTTCACTACTTGCTCCCCACCTCTGGCCTGCAGAGTGGATACCCCCCTTCCCCACCACAGCCAACCTGACCCAGCAGATCCCTAGGTTCCTTGGACGACCACCATGATTGACAGCAGGACCTAAATCCCCACCTTCAGGGGAACGTGTGCCAGTGGAAGGACTGTTACACAACCTGGCTTTCAGCCTATGGAATTGGGATCTATAGCTGAGGACCTCCCTTCCTTCAGAGATGATCGAACCAGGTGGGGGCCAGGGGGTGGGGACGGCACATCCTGCGTGAAACCGCATCCTGAACAAGCATCACCGCACCACACTGTAAATAAACACTCTCTCCTCACCCTGCTTCCGTCAACTGTCGGCTGCCTTGGCTCCCATCACATTCAAGTCCAAACAGGAAAGCATGTAGAGGCGAGTGACAGGCACTTTCAAAATCAAGTTTTTTTGCCATATGCATTTACATACATTAGGAATTTGTCTGTTTTTATAGCACAAACTTAAAACATCACAATTCATGTGCAATACATTCAACTGAAAATCATGGTTGTAAGTAACCCAAGTAGAGATAAATATAAAAACAAAACCTTACTTTAAGACAATTAAAAATGGAATTCTGCACAATGACAATAAAGTGCCTTGCACGTGATCCAAAATGGCGACAATTTGCTGCATTTAAGATTCATTTAAAGGGTGATCGTACCAACGATTAGTGGAAAAAGGAGCAGAATATTGTGTCAATAATATGATTGATAAGCATCACTGTTTTGAGGTTTTTGTGCTCAGTGACCAGGAAGTGTCTTTCATTTGCTGCGTGGACTCCTGAGCCATTGGAGCACCAGC
Source organism: Arapaima gigas (assembly GCA_900497675.1). Classification (NCBI taxonomy): domain Eukaryota; kingdom Metazoa; phylum Chordata; class Actinopteri; order Osteoglossiformes; family Osteoglossidae; genus Arapaima; species Arapaima gigas. Next base: position 348,460 of record UFQX01000076.1, read on the forward strand.
AACAGGCCACGTGAAACACGTGACGGTTGGCCGAGGAGTTGTTCCGCGTTGCCACAAATAAGAGTACAAAAACAGTGACTGCAATGCAAAAGCAAGAAGTTTTGCTGCATGAAGCCACAGATACAGAAAAACAGAGAATAATGTTTGGCGGGAACGGATACGAGAGCAGTGCTGCTGTTCACGTCTGTACAATTACTACAGTAAAATTCACTGTAGAAAGGGGAACCACAAGTCATCTTGAAAAATTAAGTAGTAGCAAAACTACTACTGCTACTAATATTTACTTTTATTCCTTTAGCTGGCACTTTTCTCCAAAATGACTTGGAGTACTTTTCGGATTTAAACAGTTGTGTAACTTTTATGGGCAACACAACAGTGTAGTGAAGAGTTTTTTATTGACACCTGGACGGTGCAGGAGAACATGGGTTTGAATAGAGCTCAGTCTGTGTGGGGTTTGCATGTTCTCCCTGTGTTTGCTTAGGTTTCCTCCCACAAAAAGGAAAGACATGGCTTTCAAGTGAACTGGTGACTCTACATCACCTGCAATGTGTATGTAGATGTGTGAATGATTGTTGGGTGCTTAGTGCAGTCAGTGTACCACTATAAGTCACCTTGGATATAAATTTGTTGACTAAATACCATATTGTACTTTGTAAGTCATTTTGTAAGTACACTGTGTTTTTGGAGAAAAGAGCTAAATTAATGTACACATATTGATTCAAAGTAAATACTTTGATCAACGGTACTATAGCAGCAATAATACCAATAATATGAATAAATAACAAAAAAGTAGCCTATATTTAACATCAAGCCCACTACATTCAGTCCCTTAAGTTATTTGCTTAGTCTTGTACTTCAATCGAAAGTCACAGCCTTTGCTGGTCGCTGTACTAATTCTGCTAAAAAATGCATGCATTAACCAAACCTGCATATACTGTTTTATTACACTTGAAGGAGTGAAGCTGAAATCTGCAGCTACTGCTGAATGTGCCCTGCCAGACACAGGCATTGTCTACAGGGCTGAAAAATATCAATCTTACCTTGCCAAGAGTCTACAAACATTCTCCTAATGTGTGCGTCTGTGTATTTCCATAGAGTTGTGAATAAACCAGGTTTTAAAAAAATGTGGCTTTAACGGGTGGTTTTAAGCAGTTGTCCATGAACACACTTTAAAGAAGAAGAAGTTCAAGAAGTCTTTTTCCACACTAAGAGGTCTGTAAATAAACATCAAAAATGACATGACATTCAAAAAATTCCTGAACATTCACTCAGCTTAACACACACAAATTACAAAACATCTATCCAGTCACCACACTGTACTTCAGGATTGTTTGGCAACAAACTGACAACTCTTCAGCATTTATAGATCTCTAACATAGCAGAACCTGCAGAATATGAGTGCCTTTCATAAAATGCCATTTCCAGTTGCTGCATGATTTTATAAATTATAAATTTTATAAACAGGTGGAATAGACTCCCCTGAAACCCATACAGTGCACTGACACCACTCAGACTTCCTCACACACGCAGGACAGGTGAGCAGTAGGATCACATCATGTGGTGTGGTGGTGGTTAGAGCTGCTGCCCTGCACTCAACTCAGGGTTTGAATCTCACTACTTGCTATAGTGCCCTTCAAGATACAGTAAAATGACTTAGCTGTTTAAATGGGTAAATCAGTGCAAGTTACTTTAGAAGCTAATAATACAGTCCACACTCAATTTTCCTTCAGGAGCAGGCATCTAGATATGGTGAAAGGTTAAAAAAAAAAAAACCCATAATTTACACCTAATATTTTTTTACTATGGTGCTGCATAGCACTGCACTGTGTACTACAGTAACACTTATTCCCTAATGTAATGTGCCTAATAAAGTCAAATACAGTCCACACTGTAACTAAAACATAGATACATGCAGTATAGAGTATTATATGCAGAAAATGGTGAATAAGGTAGTGATAGAACAATCAGAACGCAGGTACAGTGGGACTAAGGGGCACTGTGCCACCTTCACCACACAATGGAGATGGTTGGAGTCTTATCCAGTATCAATACTAAGACATTATTTCACTCAATAATGAAGTTATTTTGTCTTACAGAGCTAATAATGAGTTTAATAAAAATGTCAGACAAATTAATATGTTATATATGTGAGCTACCTGCATATCCAAGTATAAGGGGGATGTGTCGTACACAGAACAACCAGAACTGTAACAGTCTGAATATCTTCTTCACTTTTGGAGTTAAAAAACTGAAAAAAACACTAATTAGAAATAAACACTGGCCTGGAAGTAATATATCTGGGGGTTTGGGGGCAGAAGAAAGTGAACATGTGGACAGAGTAACGTTTTCCGACATGTGAACACAAAGCGTGGCATGTTACGAACAATATGTCGAGTGGCTATTGAAGCGAGGCATCCGGCAGGCCCCCCGCCCACCACTGCAGGAAAACACTCACGTGTTTTTAAAGGGTACCACCTCACACACACTCATTTCCCTACCCAAAGGGTCTTATCTAGTATCTAGAGACATTGCACTCGAGTGCAGAATGAGTGTGTGCGGGCTCGTCTGTCCGCGTGCATGCCTGCATGCGTGTACGTCTGCCCGCTGCATATCCTAAGGACCTTCCTGTTTAATCATCTTTTCCATCCCCTGGTTTATTTGCTTATTTGTGCCTCCGAAGCGCTGGAAACACATGACTCTGCCGTCTTCGACCGTGCTGCAGCACTTTTTCACACAAGTGGCTGATAAAACATAATTGCACAATTAAAACAATTTGCTCTCTCCATCTGTCAAAGTGATCTAATAGTGGGTGCAGGCCGCCACCGCCTCCATGGGCCTCAGCCCCAGCTGCACGGTTCCAAAGGCGAGACACAAAACAAAAGCCTTTCATTAGGCCGACACACAACACTTGAGGTGAGGTACGCGTGAGGTACGAGAGGTTGGTGGCAGGTGCAAGGTTTCAGAGCTGTCAACCTGATTTGGTGCTGGCTGGTAAGAGGAACCTGGAGAAATGCACCAGTTGTTAACATAACACAAGTCAACACAACACCACGCAGTTGGTCTCCACTGTACAACTAACTCCTAACCCTCGCTGACCCTCCTGCTTGTTGAGAGGAGGTTATGACTAATGAAAAAGGTGGGATGCCGGATGGTGCAGTATCACCTTGCAGTCTAAGGACTTGGGTTTGAAATCATGCTGCTGCTGGATTACCCTCCAGCAAGGTACTTTACCCTAAATGGTTATTACTCGGCTGTTTGCATGATGCGCGTTTGGGAAAGAACAGGCATAGATATCCAAATAAAGCCACATAATCCAAACAATGTTCAGTAAGTGGTGTATACGAACTACATACGAATACAGCCAGGTTAAAAAAAAAAAACCATTAGCATCTGTTGTCATAATTTAGTGTAATCTTACAAATGCAAATTTGGATTACAGAACTACGGTGCTGTATAAATGGGAACATCAGTGTAAGTAGCTTAGTGTGCAAACAGAACACTAAGTGGATATGGAGAAACGCGGCACATAAAATACTAATAAACAATTAATATTAAGCCAGCAATTAACCGGTGTGAATAAACTGTCAGTTACATAGTGAGGACAATAGCAGTCAAGTTGCAGTAATGTGTGTGCATGTCCACATTTCCAGACTGACAGAAAAGTGACACTGTTCATTTACGTTTGCTCAGAAAACTGGGCAGCTGCATGACTATGTGGAACAACCAATCACGTTCAGTATAGGCAACTGGCACAGAGCTGCTCCTTTAACCGCTCAGGGACCTGGGCTGTGATTTAATAATTCTCCATGTAAACCGATGGCCCGAACAGCATCAGCAGCCAGTCGATATGCAGTCAGGCTCCCATGGTATCTGGTCAAGATCAGAGCAGCGCTGTAGGGGGACCGTCCTCCGAGAGCCCTGTCTACACACAGCTCACCAGTTCAACCCCCCCCCCCCATGGACTTCTCTGGAAACCTCGAAACAGCACACAAAATAACAACTGTCACCTTCAGCGGAATTCATTAAACCGATGTTAATGTCTTCTTGTTCTAATGTAATTTTTATAATTGAAATTTAATTCTTCGACAATATTTTCTGGGGTTTTAATTGACGTTTGCTGTAATTAATTGCCGGGCTGCGCAGCCCTTTCGCACCCATGGAGGGAGCCAGTTAAAAAACCAAATGTGACACAGAGATTGGAGGAACACAGGGCAGCAAGAAGCCTGCTGGGACTGTTTCATCAGCACCACGGTGGCCTTTAGTAGGAGGACGGTGGGTTCCTCTTCACTGTCTCGTCTTTAACTGGATGCAGATTCCATCATTTCTGCACAAATGCAATGGCAGCAGCAGATCACACGACACCGATGGCAGAAAGCACTACTGCTTCCCCCCCAAACAGGCACAACACGATAGGAGTCAGCAACTTCACTTTCTTTAGGGAAGGACACCCTTGGACCAAATCTAGCCACTAAATGTTCAGCAATATGGACTCTGTATCCTTTTATTTCCTGTTCACAAAAACACCATGGTCAGGGGTCAGAGCCCGTCTTTTCCCCAAACTGGCAAAGTGAGATGCAAAACCTTGCCTTTGATGCTGAGTTAACGTTAAAAGTTAACTGTGTCTGTAAATCATTTCTTATTCATTTCTTTATTACAAAAGATCAATTACTATCTAAAATGCAATATCAAAGTTTGCAAGAAAGCAAAGGAAACCCATGGTCATTATAAAAGCTATGTAATTATAGATGGGTAAAAGAGATAAAACTCACATACGACACGGTTAATTGTCTTGGACCCCACTGTCTGCTATATATATAGGGTCTAAAATGTCTGTTTAGTAAAGGAAATTATTATGAAAACTACTATCTGCTTATAAAAAGACATCAGTAGGGGGGCTCTACTTGTGAAGGTGGTTCAATCTACTAAACCACTCTTATACAGTGCTGTACCCTGCCAAACCTCACCCTTATCATGGTTTCCCCTCCCAAATCAGACCTATGCAAGTCATTCATGTCAGCGCAACCTAACACCCTGGTCATGGCACCTCGGCACCATAAAACAGTTTTATTTGCTCACATGTACTACACCGTATAAAAATAAAATCAAAGAAACTTAATAGGATCGGTGCCGGTGGCAGATAAGGCTGACGTGTAAACAGGTGTTGTATTCTTGTCGCCGCCACCAGGGAAATGCCATGCACATTAGCAATGTGACCAGCGTGGCGGCTTGTCTTCACTGGCCACAAAAGCATCCCATCGAGACACCGTGAGGACAACGCGACAAAAACAGAAAAGTCACACAGAACACACTCCATACACTGTGAATGAGCACTGGGGGAACTACCTGGAGTGAAATATTCAGTACTACCGAGTGCTGATATGATGTTTTCAAATTCACTGTTCAAATATGAATAGGAAACCCATATGAGTGTTACAGTAATTTGGCAATAATTTTACTAATCATCAAGTGCTAAATCCCCTAAAATTGCCTGTATGAAAAGGAACAAAAAAATTCTCAGGAGACGAAGTGGTACCAGCATCTCAGACAAAGTTTTCAATGTGAAACAATGGCTAATTAAACATCCCTCCTGTCATAAATACATGAATTTGGCAAAACTACAGCAAATTATAAGCAATTCAAATATATAATGTGCAGTAATTCTGATGTTTGCAAACAAAAATTGTTTAACCTTTTAAAAAAGAGAAAAAATATAATTCTTTCACACATTCCGATTATCTTGGAAACAATCCCTTTCTGACATTGAGGTCAGTACTCATGTAAATTAAAAATTTTTTGCACATAACATACAGAACAAAATTACCTATTTTATTTATTTAAAAAACATTTTTTAACTTGTTCAAACTAATGAAATATTTTAAATCGCAATAAAAACACAAAACAGATTAAAAAAAATAAACCACAATTTTCAGTAAGTCAAAAAATCTAAAACTTTTTCTGGACAGCAATGCAACAATAATCACGGTTATCGTTCATCCTACAGATGATAACATTGTGAAAGCTGCAAATTGAAGTCCCATAAGATAAACTTATGTTGGGACTTCGGAGGTGTCCATAATCTGTATTACCATGGTACCAAAAAAAAAAAAATAAAAAAATAAAAAAAAAAACTCACCTGCATCAGTGGCAAACATAAAACATAAAAACTGTACTCTTTAAATACTGTTCATTCTGGATTCAAGGCTCCAGCAAGGCAACTGGGCAAGTACATGCATAAAATAAAAATTAATAAAATAGTTACTTAACACCAGTAACCCGTGCGTAGTTAAAGTTGCAATAATAATGCTGATCATTTATAACTGCATACAACATTTTGGTTAAAAAAACTACATCAACATCTAAATTTTTCTAACAGAAACTCGCTGTATTATGTTCTCCTCTAATATGCTTTGTTATCCTCATATAAAAACATGAGTCAGATTTTTTAAAAAAAAGACACTGACTCCCACTTACCACTGTCACTGTCTGAGGTAAGATGGACATTCCATCCATCCAATGGACAGACGCTCTGATGTGCGGACCATTGGTCGCTTACACACGTCACTTTACCTTAAATACAAAAAAGACAGGACACAAGAGACCCATCATCGAGCTGCAAACAGGAATTGACACCATTTCAAAGGTGGGGAAAGTCCCTTTTAGTTTATTTAACCCACATAAACAGGAATGAAGAATATAGAGCGAAAAAACGTGACCAACAAGAACTTCAGGGATTTATCTCGAATTATGACAAATATCTTCCTATCCTTCACTGACAACGTAGACATTTTCAGCTGTCAGTAATTTCTTTTTATAGTATGAACTTTCAATATGAGTAATATTTCTGAGGAATCTCATTAGCACAAATCACATCCGACTTCTCATCGCAATTTGAGGGGAAAAACGATCACCCAATAGCTACGCATACAGCATGTAGAGCCGAGGCACACAGACTATGCTTGTTGGTTAGTTGGTCGATCAGAGCACGACCACGCTGGAAGCACTACGGATCCGTATCTGTAAATCACTGCAAATAAATATAAAAATTTAAGAGGTTCAAAAACTTCCATTTTCATCTTTGCTAATAAATTTTAACTGTCGCGCATGCTGTGTGTCGAGGAAACAGGTTCCACTAGGCATGAGTCACATCAAAATCACAGGGCCTTGGCAGCGGCCTGGTGCTCATCAGCATCCTCTCCTCAATTCATAAAGATCCCAAGGAAAAGGCCTCCCCTATAGCTGGTCTTCTGAGATCAGCTATTAGTTCCATATAAAATTGTTGTAAGGACTGTTTTGTTACCTTGACGACCAGTCAGGCACTACTGGATGTCTCGAGATGTGAGCAGGAGTTAATGAGGTATACGAAGAGCAAATGGAGGCAAACACAGCGCATCAGAGCATTCTGGGAAACGGCTCCTTCTCTCTCACTGTGTTTGTGAGTAAACCAGAAACAGTCCAACTACAAGAATAACTAACTATTAACAACAGTCATAATAATGATGATAATGAAAAAAATGCAGTGTTCCGCATTACTCTGCCCACACATGCACAACCTGCCAACCTTTTCCTGAGTTTGGTTGCCCACAGTATAGATACCTTTCACATTTTACCTGCCTCCACATATTTTGCACCTGTCAAATTTTGGAATATTTCAGAAAGACAAAAATAAGCAAGTGTCTCGCTTTAAAAAAATCCTTTAATAAGCAGGAACTTAACAGAAACATACATTATATTATTCAAAAGGTTTCAATTCTAATCATGTCACATGAAAACGCAAACTTACAAAAAGGCTCCAACATAAAGAAATTTCCAAAAATTAGATACTGGGGCTATTTAGCAGTACTTACACTTTTCCAGAGAAAAAATGACTGAGATGGTAATGCAGATGATGCAGTTAATGACGTCACAATTTATTATGACGGCAGTCATTCTGCATTCAATTTCTTCACATTTTACCTTAGTGTATTGCCCTCCTACTCATCTGACAGGTATCAGAACAATTCTTACCTGTTCATGAAAAGTTGAACAAGTTACCCATCCTGGACAGTCACATATCTGTGTGCATATCTGCGCACATGAAGGTATGCATGCAGGCCACCAGCTCTGTCCCGAAAGAGGAGGTCCCGGCCACAAGCAGAGAAAGGAGTTAACAGCCTGGAGGGACGGAGGGAAAAAGTCCCAGGATGCACTGCTTTGTGTCATCACTTTTGTGAGGCAAGAAACTGATCCTCAGCAAGACAGCTTTGCAGTTCAACTATGTGGTTTGCTTCCTTCGTTCACACAAATTATAACCCTCGTCCATTTTAAATGAAACCAACTGCCAGTCATCTTTGAAGTAGCACGTTAATTGTCTAACTGGGTTTCAAAGTGATCTGCATGTAAATCTGGGCTGGTTTTGATTGTTCCTGTGTTTACTGTTAATACACCGCTAAAAAATGCTTTTGCTCACAGTATTAGTTGTACAAGCAGCAGTAATACTGGGATTATTTGTTAGCTTACATCCTCATATCTTGCATCTGTGCACATTCAGAAATTTAAACTGGTAAATATGCAGTAATTCAGGTTAACTGCAAATTCCTTTGTGACATCAGTTGGACTCAAGCTCCTTATTTACACCCTCGCATCTTTCCACACTGCATATTGTCCTGATGAATTGCTCAGAATTTCTCAGAATTCAGATGAGCTTTACCCTTCTATGTTTCTGTGGCCAATTGGCCACCTTGTGAAAGCAGACAGCCAGCAAGGCCGTGGCCCTCGATGGTACCAATGTTGTCTGCTCAAGCAGCCCAGTGTTGTTTGTTCTGCGCAGGCAGCATGAGGGACCAGCGTGCGGAGAGTGTGGCCACCACATCCGATCAATGGCCTGACCTGTCAAGCTAGCCCACACCTGGCACCTCATCTACTCTGAGCCGGCCTCATGCAGCACCCTGGACTGACCTGCGTGACTCCCGAGAATTACGGTAAAAGTGGTCTTCCAGAGCAGACGCCCACTTGACCCGGGAGTGAGAAACAAGAGGGAGAGAGCCGTATGATTTAAACTCCTCGCCAGACGTGCTGACAAGGTCGCAGGGTCAATGCAGACATTAACAGGTCAGCCTGTGGCCCGCTTGGGAACAATTCCATGCAGTCACAGCTAAGTGGACACTTGATTGAACACGATAGAGGCAGGACACACTTCCCACTGATAACAATCCCAGAAGCCATTTAGAATAAAAGCCCTTGTGATTCTGCCTTTATGGGCAAAATTCATCTTCCTTTTCCTTTTAAAAGAATGTGTGCGAGTGTTAGAGCCGTACCCTCGCAGAAGTGTTAACAACGAAATTCTTTTCCAATGCTAAATAGGACATTACTCCGGTAGATAACATGAGCAAGAATAATTGCAAGGTGAAGGGAGGAAAAAAAGGATGGACAGATACTTAATTTTATTAATTGAGATGAGGACAGCTAAATTTGACGAGGAAGTCGGGATAATAGAAACCATCCTGAGATAAAATTGATTTTAATTATTCAGATTTGATATTTTGCACTTCAAGTTGGCAATTTAATGCTGTAATTCCCCAAATGCACATTAGTGAGAAGTGAAAGATGCAGTAAAAACACATTACAACCTGTCTCTACAGATTCACTTCTGTTGTGTCATGTGTTCTTTTGTTTGCTTTAAATAATGTACAGAGCATAGTTGTAAAATTACAGCATGAACATTGTGAGGATTTTGCTGGAAACTGCTTCATTTTAATGGTAAGCCAGCAAACGCTAAAGTAGAGCTGCATACACTTGTATCGGGCTCTCGTTCAATCAGTCAGCTCTGGCTGCAGGTTATTGGCTTATTGGCTCTGGGTTTTGGTCATGAAAAAACATAAATGAGCCAATGCGAACAGTATGAAAGAACTGTGGTCTTTCTGCTCACCCCAGAGCTTCAGGGGACATCTTTCTGCATGTTCTTCTTGGGCTGACAACCTAAACTGAATGGATTCCATAACACACTGAATACACAACTGCAAATTGACATCAAGTGCCCACATCTTCCTAGACAAAGGGACCTGCCTCACGGCAACAGCTCTGCGTAGGTGTCAATTTAAAATCCGTAATTTCGTAAAAGGGTAAACAAGGCCATTTTTGAGAGCACAATCTAATAACTCATTACGTTCTCACTATGATGTCATTTAGTTGCTGCCTTAAATTAAGTCTGTTTCCACTTGACATTGACCCCCTGGCTTCCATCACAAAACACTGGCTGTTTTGGGGGAAATAAATCCAGAAGTGATCAGCACTTATAAATCACCTAAATACACCCATCTAGTAGATACTATGCCAGTTGTAGTTGCACTTTATTCTTTGCTGATCAGTAAACACGTTTTTCCCACCCATGGGATGCAGTTCTGCTTTCTCTGCTGAGGAAAATGAGTCCCACATTCTTGTTCCCCTGCAGCTGCAGACAGCTCAGCTCATGACTTCGTCTGGAGAAGGTCTGCTGACCACGAAAGATCACCACACATCTGCATCCGATGAGTGCTGGTGTAAAAATGTGGCAGACAGAGGTCCAGAACGACCGGGCAGGGGAAAAGCGAACATGCAGAAACACAGATAACATGTATGCATACACACACACGTGCACGAAATAAACATCAACTTTTCAAGAATTGCAGGAACCAGTTTTGTCCCACAGCCCTCTGGACTGTCCTACTGATGTTCCACTTCACAGTGGGCACATACTCAGCTGGCCAGGTGAGAGGCAGTGTCCGCTCCTTAACTGGGCTCTTTTCCAATCATCTCAATGCCCCCCCCCCCCAAAACTCAGGGAAATGACACAACATTAAGAGATTTGCATATGCAAAGCACAGGAGCAACAGGCAATCCTGCTCAATTGACCTGCTGCTTGTTGTGGCAGCACAACTATTCCCTGGGATGATTTTGTAACCAAGTGGGCGTCATGCGAATACCATCTGGGTACCACTTATTTAAAGCTGGCAGAGGTCCCATGGCAGCCAGCCTGGCAATGAGGAGGCAGGGAATAAATTGCATCATTTACTTAACATCCATTTGCTGTTGTGCCCGTTAAAAACCCATGACTAAATAATTTGGTTTTTTCGATTGCCAGTTCCTGCTGTTAGCCAAACGGCGGCGTGTGCCACAAACCAGGCAACTGTGGGTCCATCGAGAATAGCATCCTGGGTGGAGCCATGTGAAACTTATTTTGTGGGCCAACTTGGTTACAATACACTCAAATTACGGGGTATGTATGCACCAGGGTAACGGGAACATTGTTGTAGGTCTGATTTCCCAACCGTAGGTTCAGCCTCAATCGTGTGACAACCAGGGCGGCTGCTGCTCACCACACTGCTCACCACTCGCAATTAATGTCACACATTTTATATCCTCACATATTTTGTTTTACACTGAATCTAAACACTATTTGTTTTGGCATAATTCTACCAAGTTTGGCAAATTTTGAAACACTGAAGCAAATAAAACCATTTCCACAGCGCCAACAACCATCACAGCTAAAAGCAGTAAATCAAAGAAACAATTCAAACTTTGTTATGAAATATTTGCAAGTGGCATGGTTGGACTGGGGCTCTAACTTGCTCTTTGCGTGTGTGTGTAAAACTGCACTGGGATGGACTGGCTTCCTGTCCATGGTGGACCCCCGTCTCATACCTTGCGCTCCCAGGCATGACTCTAGACCAAAGTGACTTTGTGCTGGACCTGTACTTATTGACAAACTAGAGATGGATGGATAAATGAATTTAAGAAAGCTTTTTGTTTTAATGCCTTCTGTTCCCCTGTGCTGCCCACATGTTGCCCACCTGCTGCCCAACTGTCTCCTCGTGAATCTTACCCCTCCTCCTGATGTGGAACCACTCTTCAGTGCCGCTCCCTTCGCCTCTTGTGCGTCTGCTATTTTGTATTCTAATGTCGCCATTATACTCTAAAGAGAGGAAACTAGACTGCTCATTTTTATGAAGTATTTAAAAAAGGATAATGACATGGATTCGGGTTCATGAACTGATTTAATTTTCTTGAATTAACCCTCCATTCATCCATAACAATCCTGTATCAAACACACAAAAACACACTCATACACCTCTAATAAACTACACCTCCGGAATATTAAGCAACAGCACACTAGAGAAATTCAAAAATTAAGCACATCAACGGATGAGTAATGCTGGATAAACTAGTAATATGTTCATTCAGATCAAGAATTATTAGTAAAAATGTGTATAATAATTTAACAATCACATTAGTTGAAACACTCTAAAAGGAACATATCAGAAGGAGTTTTAGTTTCCATAGTTAAAGTGACGTTTGTGTGTCGTTCTTGCAGATGACACCAGAACTAAACAATGACGTATATGCAGCTACACAACAAAACACCCGGCTAAATACTTACCTGAGCTGAGGTCATGAATCACAAAGGAAAGCTACTGACAGAGACTAATAAACATAAAAACAATGTTTAAAAGCCTGGGTACCTCCACACACAGCGGGGCCCAGCATTTCCCATGTAAAAGCCAGAAGCTGCATGAAAAGAGCAGCACAGACCTTATGAAGAGGTTGTGGCCTTTCATAAACCACTACGCCATCTTCATCATATTTTTATCGATTGATATTTTACTGCTGCTGCAATAATTTAATTAATTAATACTTTAAAGCACAACCACCCCCTCCTGAATGTGCCTGAAAACCCAATTCTGTGCTTCATACATTTAATGCCTAAAATAAATATAAATGTTGCATATTCATAGATTAATTGGTCCAGTTAAGGTAAGTGATTTAAAATCAGCGAAAACTTGGGGAAACCAGTACACTCAAACACAAGAAAATACACAAGTGCATGCATGCACACACATGTGGACTGAGTTTAACACCCCTGTCCCACAAGGATAGTTACAGAGTATCCGATTCTACCTTTAAAGGAATCCAAAAACAACAAAAATGGAGAAAAGTCTGAGCTGCCAGTCTGGGACACAAGTCCAGCATCAGCCTTTAATTTGTCATCTTTAATGTGTATTTTAAAACTTCCTGACAAAGCGCTACTCAGTGATGTCCCACCTCCACAGTTCAGTTGTTTATTGCCACCTTCACAGTATGTATGTATGTGTATGTATGTGCCTGTGCGATGACCCCCACCCCCAAAAAGACAACTTTAGTACTGCCCTTGGTCGGCCGTCCCGAGAACCTCCCAAAAACGTGTCATTTATGCTTCAACATGAAGGCCAAGGCCAAGACCAATTCAAAGTGGTGAGGTAGCCCTCAGCCACAACCTAACCACTTGAACAACCACCACACATCCAGTAAACGCGGCTCAACCAAAGAAGAGACAGCCATAAATCAGCCTCTGCCAGTTCAATCTGTACACAAATCGGTGCCGGAGCCATTTTACATGCAACCAAATAATACAGTGCAGAAAACCTGAAAAGGGACAACTTAAAAAGCTAAAACTTCACTTATCAACTGGAAATCCAATGCAAACACAATAAAAGCACTGACCTGCCAAGTCTTTCAGACTTACACATATTAGTCGGTCCTAATGTGCTTATTAAATTCCCTTTCATTGTAAATATGTTACAGAGACTCAAAACATTCAAAACATTTTCAGCAGGTAGTTGAAATAAAATAAAGAAGCCTGCAATAAGGAGCCGGCAGCGAAAATCGGCTGCAACTAGGTGCCAACAGGATAAAAAGCACGCCAAGATCCCAAGAAGCCGTGGCTAGACTCTTCATCAGCTCCCGGCTCGCACCACAGCACTCCGAAGGCTTGTGGTGCCTCCAACGGCAGGCCAGAGCAGCGGCCCCACCAGGCAGCACGGGAGAAAAAGGAAAACAAAAGAACGAAGGAAAAAGAAAAAAGCAGCACCCGATCAAAGGAGGACGACCGGAGTTCCAGAGTGGACAGTGGAGCGGGTCTCATTGTCATGTGATTTGCTTGCATTCCAAGGTGGTGCTGGAGAAAAACGAAAACACAAAAACTACAAAAAAAAGCCACACAAGAGGTGCAGTCCAAGTGCAGGCAGTTGTGACTCACATTACATAAGGAAACACTCGGTGCAGAAGTGTGTCACTAACATCCATCCAACATACACAACTAATTTAAAAACAATACTGTAAAAAAAAGTTCACAAATCATTATCAGCAACACAATCAAATTATATGGTAAAATGGTAACATATGTACAATAGGTAAAAATTTTTAAAACCTTACTACTGGAGTATTTAATATTTACAAATATATTCTGCATATAAAGTACATACTTTATCCACAGTCCCTTTTTTCTGAAGTTATTTTCGTATTGAAATTTTTTAAGTAAATTCATCTTGTGGATTAAAAACCTAATTATTTTATTACACTTCATAATCGCAAATGGAGTCTTTCTGACTTAATATTTTAGATAATTTAAACAGTAACGTTACAGAAATAATTATTTTAACCATTTACACAGATCAAGTAACATCAAATCACCAGAGCAATTTGTGAAGATGATTCCTGAAAAGGAGGGGAAAAAAACTTAAAAGACTACTATTACATTACAGGTTCATCACAAAAGAGCCATTCAACGTATATTGTAAAAAAATAAAATTGCATTCAAATGATAACTTTTTAATGAGCATGTTTTTTTCAAAAATGGCAAGAAAAAGGGGAGAGAAAAAACTTTCACATGACACAAACGCCAAGGCAGAAATGAAAAATGTTTTGATGCTCTGCAAGAAGAACATACTAATAATGATTGTGAAATTACGGCCTTCAGCAATAAGGTTGTTTCATTATTAAAAAGGTAGCAGACAATGACAAAGAACGCAAATCTCTCTCTCCGTCAGGGCTTCAGCAGTTTGACACATGTACACCACAGTATTTAAACCTCGGCAATCTGCCCTTCGCATATTCACCATTTCCATCGGGCCTCTCACTGATAAAGGAATTCAGTCCTAAAACCGATCTTCACACTTCCCACCAGCACATGAGCTATTGATCTTCTGTCTTTCAAAATTAAACATATCTTAACATACAAATCCATTAAATCAATCACACTTAACCACTAGGAATTAGGACAAAATTACTGTTACAGTACCATTCAAACATTTAAATTAAAAATGTAAAAGTAAAAATACCTCCCACTTCACTGTATTTCTAACAAACCACTTAATACACCCTATCTATTTATGCAGCACATTAAATTAATAAGTACAAAGAAACCCACTAAAACAACAAAAACGGATTTAGAAACCAATCTGCACAGGTTTGACATTCAAACGTGCATGATTTGAGTGAAAGCATTTATGAGTATTGCACAAAAAGGTGCTGCTGGTCTTGGGCAGCTTGTCAACCAACATGAAAATATTACATAACTTGCTGCCAAACTGGCCAAATCAACAGCTGGTAATAACCCAACACTTTTCAAAAATGAACTGCAAACCTTCATAGTGAAAGATCTGGTTGAATAGAAGCATGTCAAGTGCAGGTTCCACTACACAAACACGAAAACACACACCACATTCAGCTCATGTATAATCGCAGATAAACTTTGCTTACATGTGCGAATGTCATCGATTTGGGGGGGGGCCAAAACACCCTGAAAGTTTGGTTTTCACACATTTACTACATTTCTCCATTTGCACAGCACCATCGAAGTCTTCAACACCTTTTCAAGGCTGGGAAACCTAAGCAGTTGCCTTTAGCAGGGCCTTCATATGTCCTTTAAATGCACCTTAAAGAACAACTCTAAACAGGTGAAGAGTTCACATCATCTGGTCAAAGTCCATGATTGTTCTCCACTTTCTCAGCATGGGCCCATAGCATTCAGACAGTTAATAGATATCAGCGAGTGCTGCCAGCACTTATGAACAACTCTCACTTACAGATTAGTGGATGAAGAACAGGATTAACCCTTAGTGTTAACCCCTCCTCTAATAAGGCCCTAATTGGTAGTTATGAACATGGAGGCGTATTTAAATGAGCAAACTGTGTAAACCAGTTTGTACAAAAAGTCTGGAAGACGTTCTCCCATTGCGGCGTTGTATTGGAGGTGACCCGAGTGACCTCACAGACAGGAAAGCCGCCAAGGGCTCGGCCCGTTTTGGTTCATAGGGGCCTGGAGGATGGGAGGAGGAGGAGACGTCTGGCCACTACAGGTGTGAGGAGGTCACTCAGTCAGCTGAACACATAGAGTGCAGCATATGGCTGGGCCTGTGACCTCTGCCGTGAGACAAAATGAAGAAAGGAGCGGCGGCGGCACCAAAGAGAAAGACAGAGAGAGAGAGTAAGAGAGCCATTCTCGCAGGCAAACAGAAACCAGCGAGAGCCATATTGTGCTAGCGCGCAGTTTCAGTCTGAAAGTGAAAGCACAGCGGCCAGAGAGCTGCAGCTGCCTCAAAGCAGCTTAGGAAGTCAATCTGATTTTAGAAAAATGGGTTTTGTGCATAACAAACCTGAAGTCGGTAGGGACAGCAGACTTGGTGAGAGTGAAACAAACAGCCAGATTCACTCTACACGTCAGTTATTCCTACAGACAACCAGCACCACTCTCGCTTGCCGAGGACACGACTAAAAGTGGTGGCGGTGGTGTGTCGCTCAACACGAGATGGCCAATACATGTAGCTAGGCCACAAATGTATTTTTACACACACACAGACACACACACAGACAGACAAGAATGTTCTGAGCTATACAGAAAAAGGGGGGGAAAATCATCTGGCTATTAGCCAAATACTCTGATTTTTTTTTTTTTTTTTTTTTTTTTTTTTAAACAGGAGTAAAACCTGGTTGTTTTTCCATTTACACATTGATTCATATACATGACACTCAAATGTTTGTTACACTGCTGCACCCCAAACTACTGCAGGGAAAAGTTCTGCAGCTTAAAAAACAGCTGCCAAAATCAGACAGCAAACATTAGCAAAAACTGACTTGCTTCATTAATCTAAAAAAATATACATTTAATAACTCCTGTATGTGTGTTAGATGCAGCATTATCTATTTTGGACACATCTAAAAGAGCCAGCAGGTCAACGAGACATACAGAGAGCTGGAATTTGTTTACTTTCCTCTTTATAATCATAATAAAAATAAATATAATATAAATAAATACATTAAAAAATCCTGTTAAACAAAACTTTGTCAATAAAACAATGTTGCTTGCAGCATCATCTCCGGAAAATGTGTGCAACTGTTCAGGTTGGCAACCGAAAGAGGTGAGTTCTCTAGAAATGGAGATAAACAGGAAGGTTTCAAAATAACATTTAATTGGTTTAAAAAATTTAAAAAAGACAAGCACAATAAGTAGGACAGCCAGATATTTTTGTGTGCAAAAAATATTTCAAATATCAAAAAATTCTGACAATTCAATTTCAGGTTGAAGCTGAAGCTCGCGACAGTTTTGTTATGAGTTGTACGTTGCTTGGGACAAAAGAGTCTGCTAACTGAACAAATGCAATTTTATCTTAAAAGTCTAAGAGATATAACAGTAAAATCAAAGGTGAAACAAAATAGGGGTGGCAATATTAAGATAAACTAGTTATTAAACCACCATGTGGGGGGGGGGGCTGATGAACAGCTGTGATGAACAAAATCACCATACCTTCAATAACAGACTTTTCCAAGCTCTTTCACATACGAACACTCATACGTTAACATAATATGACAACACGTAAATGGAGAATGTTCAAATCCCTACAACACACAATGAGGCTGTTACACTGGACCTCAAGGCCATACAAGTCGAAGCCCGGCCGGAGCCGCTGTGAAGACCCCAAGAGAGCGCCAAGTGAGAAGACTATCGATTCAAACAAGAGCTCCGCATCGGTCCTTCCCGCTGCCTGTAATTAGGGTTGTCAACAACCTATTATTGCACTCTTCCCAGAAACCTGGAAAGGCCTGACACTCAGACAGTTGACTTTATAATCAGTTTGTCACACTGCAGGAGAGGCCACACCACAGCCTTTCTGCAGGACCGCTTCCCTAAGCTCCTCCAACAAAGAACAGCAGTCAAACAATACATCTTTCTGTGTGGAAAGTACACTTGAATCACTGCTGCTCCATTCAGGAGGCCTGGGGTTGCAGCTGGGAGAACAACCCCTCATTCTTACCATCCAGGGGCAACGTTATCAACTACTGTAATATGGACTCTGGTCACTTGTAACACAACAAAATAAATGAAAACAAAACCAATCTGGCAATTTTCCTAGTCAAACACCTGAGCAGTGGTTAAAGCCACCTCCTTTGAACACAACTAACCAGATTGAATTCTACCTCCTGCTGCAGTACCCCGATCAAGGTACTGACCAACTATATAAATTAAACAGTTTTAAGTCACCTGGGAGAAAACTGCCATCTAAATGAACAAATTAAAATATAATAATATGAATGTGCTGAAAGGAGCATTCTTTTCACCTAAAGCACAGTTCTGACCCAAAACCATAGCATCACAGAAGCACGGTCTGTGGACTGTGCACTCTGTATGGTTCACCAGGGTTGGTGGGCCAGGATTAAGTGTGTAAATTAATTCATCAATCGAGGAGTCGGATTTGAGGGGGGATAGCCGTGAGCCCAATCTGTGACAGTTCTGTCCCTTTTCTGAGATCCGATTTAACTTCTGATACAATCAAATGGACCAGCTCCGGCTGAAGGTGGTGCCAGAACTTGGCATCTTCCCCTGAGCTCCAGTTAAGCCCCACCTCTGGCACTCAAACAAGGCAAACTGTGACAGGCATGCCCGAGATGCCACAGGACATAACTTGTGACACCGGACCCAAAACACCATGACTGTCAGCCCCACCTACAGCCACGTGGGTCCTTTTAAAAGACTATGGCAGAGGGAACCTAGAGGCTGAAAACAAAGCAGAGGTGAAGCTGCTGAAGACAAATATAAAACTGAATGGACGGATCAGTGACAGTCAAATCTAACTATATTAAAAACCCAAACAGCACCATTTCAATGGAGGTGACTTGTCACCAGGAGGCGGCAGCATCACAGAAAAAGTGTTTCAAAGTTGAAAGTTGCTATTACTGCAGCCATGACTGTGACCAGTAGGACTGAATGCATCACTTTAAATATAGTTGTTACTATACAGCTTTAACAGTTTAAAGTAAGTGTGAGATCTCTGTTGGGCAGATGACTGGATCTGACCAGTAGCCTCATTGCCACATGCTGTCTGCTCACCAAACCCAAATAGGCTTAGCTCTCAAAAACCAGCACTGAGCTCTATTGAGGCCTATTAATAGAGCGTAGGACCATACACACCACCACCTGCACTCAAAGATGCAAAAAAGATCTTTCTTGTGCACCCGACTGCAGGCCATCATTTCATGTCATTTTTATCTGCACTTTCATTTGAAGCCACAGACACACTGGCCAGTCTGGTTCTTGTTCTGTTCTTTTGTTCCGGGAAATTTAATGGTTCAACTCCTGAAGCACAGACAGACACAACTCCAGTTTTCAGTGCTGAAGAAAGTGGTGACGAAACGGTATCTGAACACGCAGCAGCGCCATGCACATGCGAGTCTCCTGTTCACTACGAGTACCTGGTGTCTAATAGTGAGATTTCACCCACCGTCCTCTGAAGGCCCAGAGCTGCTGTGCTCTCCCCTCCCACACACACACACGAGAAAAGACGCAATAGTACTGGTGTGGCTAGCGACAACTTTACTATCTGTATCCATCTCACGGGAAACCATTACGGTTAGTAGCGATTAGGACTTATTTTACAGCGGTGATCTGGAAAATGGAAAATGCAAAAAAAAAAAAAAAAAATTAAAAAACCCAGAAAATGTCAAATTTACATGGAGCGCGGGCAGAAGTAGCCTTGCTTAACCTCGCCCCTCGCTGATCTTATCCGACCGAACGGCTTTTTGCCGTGGGGGGGTTACAGGTGGGCAAAAACGGCACGCGGCAAATACAATTGGATTACTTCACCAGTCAGGAAGAGCGATACTGGTTTATTAATAAAACATGCAATAATACAAACGCATGTTAAAAAAGGTTGAATATTAACTTCAAAGTGTAAATATTCTTGCAGTTTGCATTGCTCCTCCATTTAAATTGTGTTTCAAAATAATGCACATTGGACATTGAATTGAATTTTAGATTTTTTTTTAAACATGTATTTGTAACTTGAGTTCAAAAAATTGTGGTGTGAATGTACCGACATTCTATAAGCCAGTTTCATGCCCACCTTTCTGGCATATCAGGGAATGTTAGTTTTACCAGATGTGCTATGTTTCATGACCATTGATTAATAATCTCAATTTTCTGTAATGTGTGATGTTAAAAAGGTTGTGAAGCTATTTAGATTAATTTTAAATATGGCACTATTTTAAATTCTACCAACTTCAAAAAAAGGAAAACCAAAATTGTCAAAGTCCAAACTTTTGCCCCATGTATATGAATGTGCCCTGACAAAGACCTGATGTTCACCAGTTCATAGCCACTTCCACAAAGAATTTACTCTGAACTAAAATATACAGTTGTATTAGGGAAACCAAAACCACTTTGCAAAAAACTGGCCTGTCAAAAATAATCATTAATCTTTAAGTCACATCGAAATATTTCAGACTTTATTTTTGTTAGAGAAATATATAAACTATTTTAAAATAAACAGTTTATTTATAAACATTTATTCACACGCTAACATTACAAATGACAGCATATACAATATATTACTTTTTGCAAACAATGACATTTTCTTTTTCTCTTGCTATGATGACAGTTTCAGCTTCAAAACCTTTCATTAAAGATAATAATAATAATGCCGAGCAGAGTGTGCATGAGATCACGGCCCGATTCGGCCAAAGTGTTTAATGACTGTCTTGAGTATGTATGGTCTCCATGGCAACAGGGGAGGGGAAGCACCTCATCTTTACCTGAAGCTGTCCGCTCCTTGACCAATCACCTGTCACTGAAACGCAGCATGTCAACACACAGCCGGGGGGGGGGGGGGGGGG
>UFQX01000076.1:369428-437858 GCA_900497675.1 Arapaima gigas
GGGGGGGGGGGGGGGGGGGGGCATTCGACGACAGCAGCCATCCTCCCATCAGCAAACACTTAAAGCACATTAGCGGCACTATTTCACTCGCAACTGTAACCCTCAGTTACGCGCTCACGTTATTTTCCCTTTGAGCAAGAACTGCCCACACTTCTACCCGACAATTTCCACGGTGCCTTGCGAGAATTTATCTGCAAACAGATTAGTTCACATTAAAGAACTATTTTGACAATTTCCATCCGTTCTGATACACAGTGAAGCGGCACAGTGACAGCTGGCGGAGGGGGGGGGGGCCGGACACAAGTTTGCGCTTCCACCGAAACGACAGACAGCAGCATCTTCCCTTAGTGGTCGAACTGCCAAAAAGCTGTCCCCACCATCCTCGAGCGAGCAGCTCCGCGCTCCATCATCCCGCCGTGAGCCTGTAAACACAGGGCCGGACGCAGTGCTCGGCGCGACAGGAGAGCAGGAGGGAAACACTCCTCTCCCTGCAGAGGGTCAAAAATAACTCGTCTTATCTTTCAGCTGCTGTCAAGGAGAGTGTGAGCAGCTCGGAGGCGCTCCAGTTGCACTAACGCTTTTTCACACACTCACGCACACACACAAAACGCAAAGGGAGGCCTCGATAACAGAGAGGCTACTCTCATTCACTGCCTGCACCCAAGGAGGGTGCACCTCTGGTCGCCTCTTTCCGCCTTTCCCTCCTCAGTCCGCAGTCCCAGGATTTTACCATCGGCTTCTGGTTTGGGGATACAGGTAGGGGTTGGGGGCATGGAGGTCAAAAAATGGCCTGTCACCAAAACAGTTGACATGGCAGGAGACCACTGACACCACCAGTGGGGTTTTGGAAATGTTTATTTGTGACTCATCTACTAATCACTTCATCACAGACATTGCGCAAGCAGAAAAATTACTAAAGTTGACACGAAGAAACACTGAGAGGCCAAAGCAAACGGCGGATGCCACATGAAAGCTCTACCTGCTCTATTATATTAAGTGCTCGAAACTAGGACTTTTAATTGAAAAACAGACTAAATGTGCGTCCAGCACCACAGATAGATTAGCTCTGCTGCTGGCAGTGATGCCAAGGCACTTTCTGAGCTCTGGGCTGGGGTCGCAGAACATCGGGGCCACGATGAGGGCTTTGAGAGGCAGGGCAGCGTTTGGCGAAGGTCCATTTCTGCATAAGCGAGCAGAGCGACGGCGGCGGCCCATGACAACAGCACAGCAGCAGCGCCGTTTGATCTCCAGCGTTTCCCTTAATCTGGCCTGTCAAGGTTCGCCTGGTTGAGGCTGTTTACTTTACTTCTCCTACAAAAAGTGTTTTTTTTCCTCCTCCCGCAGACAATGACTAATCCATTGGGGGGGGGGGGGGTCAAAAAAGACAGAGGACAACACAATATGTTAAAGCTACAGTTGCCCTTTTTATTTAAAAAAAAAAAATTGTGTGATTTTTAAAAATAGACCAGCACTGATTGTTCAGTTAACTTTACATGAATTAAAATTTGAATTACAAAGGAATGTCTATTTTGCCTATTCTTTTTTGCATTCTTTTATAACAGGACCCCTCTGAACAAAAAAAATAAAAGTCACTGCAGTTTGTGTGATAAGGGAGGTTGTTACAGGGAATTTGTGAAGAAAATCATAGTTTTTTTAAATAAAAGTAAATCTTTCAGTTGTACATGGAAAAGGGTTTTTAAGCAAATATATTTCAGATCACTCATAGAATATAAGTGATCGCTAAAGTGTTTTATGTTAGTTTTATTATAAAAGTAAAAATCTAAAGGCACAACTAAACTTTCCTTTCACATGTCTCAATTCAGAAAATTAGTAATGTCATTAAAACCAGTTTTATTAAATTATTAAATTCGGTTTAATCTGCAGCAGGAGTGGAATAAGTTATTTACACTAAGTTCTAAATAGATACATTTGCCTCCATTCTTAAGATTACACATCTTAAATGGAAAAACGTGAATATGGATCCAAGTTCAATATGTGGGAATAGAAAAGCAGCAACTTCTGTCAAACTGCCACTGAAACACCTGGCGTTTTATGTATATAAACAAAACCCTTTACATTTTATATGAGCACAAGGAAGTTGTTTAATTTGTAAAGTGTTGTTTATTTTTCCTAGTATCAGTGGGTGTGAGGCCTGTTGAAAGCGGCTGTAAAAGCTGGAAACTAAACCAAAATAACCCCATCAGTTCGGCCTCACAGTAATACGACGTTCACAGCGATTACTATTAATGCTATTACCAATTAAAATTTAAGGTATTTTTACAGTGTTTAATCGTTCTTCAGCTCCATTGTTTGTCTACACTGCGATTCCTGACACAGCCGCTTCCTCGCGGCGGACTTTACTGTAACACCTGCGGGGGGTCACGCAGACACGCGCTGGTGGGGGGAGGCAGAGCGGCACAAACTTGCCCCGCTCCCCTCACTGCATTCAGCTCTGCAGCTTCTCTCAACTTCACTCCGCAACTTTTCATCAAAAGTCGCGACAGAGATCGTGCGCTCAAGTCGTGAACTGCGGTGACGAAAAGCCGCACGAGACAAACTGTCCTAAAACTGTGACAAACACGCGCTGGGCGACCGCACTGACAGGCATACTAGGCTCACATTAAACTCCGTATGTGTGTGTGTCGAGTGGTTTGAAAGGTCACACGTGGTGCAAAGAGCCCCCGGATCAACGGTGCACTAAAATCACGGACCGCACACGCGTCCTACCAAAAACTTCTGAAAAGTTAACCCGCCGTCTCCTCCTCGAGCTGCACCTTAACCGCGCGCCTCAGAACCGGCACCGGCACCGCAGCCCGACACGCGACGCTCCACTAACTCGCCAACTTCGTGGAGCGTACGGGCGCTGCCGACATGTGCGGTCGTGTCAGCCGTGCGGCGCCTCCACGTTCCGCTCTCGCGCAGCGACACAAACAAGCAGCGAACAAACGAGAAGCTCCCAAAAAGGGACAAAACAAAAGGAACAAACTCGCCGAACGATGCGCTCGGAGACCCGGAGAGAGAGCGCGAGAGAGAGAGAGAGAGAGGGAGGGAGGGAGAGTGAGTGCCGGGAGAAGCGACTGCGGCGGAGCGACCGGCCACTTACCGATTTTAACCAAACGGGAGGAACAAAATTTTTTCTGCGCTTTTTTTTGAGGGGGAAGAAAAAAATTTGAAGAAGTGCAGCACGCGATGCCCAGCGTCGGGAGGACCCAGCGCGCGACACGCCGCACTGTAAACAACCTAGATCACTCCGCCAACGGGGGGGACTAACTTCTCCAGCCGGAGCCGCCACTGGGATACTGGGGGGGACGAGAGAGTGAGAGAGGGAGAGCGAGAGTGAGAGAGAGAGAGACGACATGCGTGTTTCACAGCGCCGCCGCCCGCCTCGTATACGCGGTGCCGCTTCTTACATTTTTAATGCGGCTCCAAGAAGGGGGGAGAAGCGGGGAAAGAAGAGGAGCGCCTCGGAGGGGAGTCCGCGGATTGGGATTGTTATTGTTTTTTGGCGTTCCGAGGCCGTTACGTCACATCCACCTGCTGGGTAAACAGCACGCGCCGGCCGATGTGCGACGGACAGGCGAGTGGAGGAGGAAGATGGTGATGGAGGAGGATTAATGGAGGCGGAGGCAGCGGCGTTAAAGCGCGTGTAGTAAAAGCGTGTGTGAGCTAGCAGGCTAATGGGCTAAGCTAATCTCTCTCTCTCTCTCTCTCTCTCTCTCTCTCTCTCTCTCTCTGTCTGTCCAATGGAAGGAGGCGGGTTCGCGAGGTGAGAGTTCAGCAGGAGGACAGTCTCGCTCTCCGCCACCTCTCAAAACTATGCGCTAATTTCTCATTTTTGCTCCATTTTTTATTAAAGCTCTCGCGCGCGTGGAGTCGAGGTGGAAAAAACTGTCTTTGCTGCAAACGTCTCGCTCACCTGAACCCGAAATACAGTTTTTTTTCCCAATCAAAATACCGGGCAAAGTTGCCCTTTTGCTACAACTGTGCCTTGTTAAAACTTTCGTATTACTTCAATATAAGTGCCTAACTTTAAGAAAAATAAATTTACTCACCATTTAATAAGTAACCTTGTAGCCAACCTTTTTAAAGCAAGTTAAACGTGTGTGTTTGCACAATGTCCATTTTTATGTATTTGTACACATTATTCAGTTTTTACGCAACAAGTTAAATGTGTGTATTGTAAATACGTATTAAAATGTATTTCTCCCATTGTATCGCTTTCACTTAGCAGGTCTGTAATGGTAAACTGTATCTCATGTTTAATATTTCTGGGTAAAATAATAAACCTTGTTAATGTCCTCCTGCATGTATCGCGAAAAAGAGGGCGCCCCCTGCGGCCGACAGAGGACAACACGCGAACTGTGCAGGTGTGTCACACCGTTAGAATTAATTATCCCCCCCATGTGGCTCGACATCAGCGGATGGTCGTGGGCCGCTTCTCACGTGCGGAAAGCAACATTAATCTACAGCTCAAGCGAAAATGTTTTAAAGTCCTACCGTCCTTGATCAAGGTCTGAAAAACCACAGTTCGTTTAATTATATGCAACGGTGAATTTATCATGGCTGCATCAATGGGGTTTAAAGGCTGTTTGTCCCTCATGCTGTGGGAGGGAGGTGAAGGATGGAGGATTCGTTGGTTATAGAGCGCCACCCTCTGGCAATGAAACATGGTAAACAGGGCTCGGTCGTCTCTCTGATATCGAGGTAAATATTCACAGCAGACTATTAAATTTTAATACTTTGGCCAATACAGCTATATCAGCTGTCAGTGAAAGTTGCATTAATATAAACCCAGCAGTGGATCTCAAAATATACATTTAGTTTAGAAAAACACTTAAAATCAAGAACTAAAATGTTTTAAGCAGCAAAATGGAAATGATACATTTTAGTAAAACATGATATGAATATATAACCTTTAAGATGCATACAGAGCCTCGCGAGAGACAACCTGCTGGAATTTTGTGCCACATTCCTGCTACACTTTAAACCCTGGAATCGATTCCAACTTTTTTCCCAGATCCAGACACTGAGCAGCATTCGTGCCTCAGCGCTGGCTGGGCAGTTGGGAGGACAGTTCACTCCTTTGAGGCTTTTGCTGTTTTGTGCTTGAAGCTACTGTGCCATTGGAAGCTTAATATACACCCTGCATGTATCTGTTGCTGTCTGAAATCGCCTACAGGATTTTATTCTAAACGGCTTATCCACTGTGCCCTTAATGGCTTCCTGGTCCTTTCTGCTTGAAAAACAACCCCACACTGTCTTGCCGTCTCCTCCTAGCTTGACAGTACAGATGGTAAACCCTGGATCAATGACTGTCTAATTAAATATTCCTCCTGTTATAAATACATGAATTTGGCAAAACTAACAAATTACACCAATTTCAGATACCTAGTTTGTAGGAAGTTACTCTAATTTGTGTGGAACAGAAATAGAAAGAGGAAAAAAGTTTTCTCACATTCTGATTATTTTGGGGGGGGGTCTTGTTTTGACATTCAGGTCAGTACTCATATAAATGAAATATATTTGATCATACAAAAAAGTGTGCTGTGAATTTCCCTGTAGGTTTCAGTAAAGTTCTGTATTAATCACTGCACTTCACTTTCAGTCAAGCAAGCTCAACTTTTGTGTCATCAGAACTCAAAATCTTCTTCCGGAAGGTCTCGGGGACTCTCATCCACACAGTCAACTCGGCATACAGCTCAGGTGGTCTTTCTTCTGCCTTCTGTCTACCCCTCTCCCACAGACCTAAATCCGTGTACTCGGGAACACGGTTGATCTGTGGACAGTGATTATCATTTCAACCAGCCACCGAGTTCACTTTGTGTGGCCTTTTGGTGTGGCAGTTTGACCTTGAATATTTCTAGGTTGTGCCACATTTTTCCCATTTATTTACAATGGCCTTATCTAATACCAAGCTTTTTATAACTTCAACTTGCTTCCTAACAGCTTCCTTTCCAACAGGTATTTTCTTCGTTATTAGAAAGGGGGATTCAAGGCCACAACTTGATAAAAGCATGCTTTCTCAAAAGATAAATGAGGATTACCATCAGTAAGTTATGTAACAAACTCTCCATATGCACCCATGCACACAACAAAGTAATTAGCTTTCTGTTAATTAGGTAATTAAGCAAATGAAAAGAATCCACT
The DNA here is from genome assembly GCA_900497675.1 of Arapaima gigas. NCBI lineage: Eukaryota > Metazoa > Chordata > Actinopteri > Osteoglossiformes > Osteoglossidae > Arapaima > Arapaima gigas. Next base: position 375,576 of record UFQX01000076.1, read on the forward strand.
CTATAGCAAAGGAGGTGGCTTTCAGATGATACTCTCCCCTGCTGCTGTGTGCAGTGAGCTCCGGGGGAACAATGGAAACCCACTGCTGCTCTCATAAATTAACTGCAGCGCTCATCAGCACGAAATAAAGGCTCTGCTCAATGTACTCACACAGCATGATGGGAAAATCGTAAAACTGGTGCATGGAAACGCAAAGTAATAATGAACCGTGATGGGCAGGAGTCATGATTTACTATCTTTTTTGTGCGTTCAGATGAGACGGATCATGTGTATTGTGGTGAAAACACTCAACGGGATGGGGTCAGATGACCTTTCACTCGTATTCAGTTCCATCCTCGCAGCATTTTGCCCAAGAACTCTGAGCGAGGATGTGAAGATCTTGTGTCTCGGATGCTTCCGAGTCTCACGTCCAATCAAACCTCTAACGTCTCCATGGCAGAACATTCTGGAACATAGCACTGAATTACAATAAAGAGTGAGGACAGGGTTTGAGTTTGATTTGAATGACAAATCAAGACACAGGTCATACATCCCATGAAGTCAGTATCATTAAATTTGAACTTAAGTTTAAAATGAGATTATATCAAGGATTGTCCTCCATAAACATAAGGTTTCCTACAGATTTTCCAGTGTCCACTTTTCCACTAGGAGATAAATCACGACAGGAGTTGTCCATTTGAAATAAAAGCAAAAATGATAAGACAACTGAATCTGTGCATTTTATTTTACAGTGCTGAAATCTAAAAGATTAATATTTCACTGGAACTGGTTACACAAACTGAACATACATATTTTTTAATCTGAGAGGGGAAAAGAAGGAGAGAGGAAAAAAAACAAAAACAATCAAGGCACCATTCCATAACAGGTATTTTAAAAAACTACATTATATAATGTACACAACAGGCAACATTTGCAGGCACCAGTGATCATGTGACTCAATCCAACATCATCATCCAGGTGCATTTTCACACCCATCAACCAGAGTCAGACAACAGCAGTTATCCAGAACTTGCCTCCCATGTCAAAAAAACAGAATTACATGTTTTAATTTCCAGCTGTCCTAAATATTCCCCTGAATGAAAAGATGGCAAAAGAGGGGACAATACACATAAATACACCACCATTCTTAGAAAGATGTGTTTGCTAAACTACACTAATGATCTACAGAAGCATTCGGAGAGACAGGCGTTTGCTCTTGTGGAAAGTATTCAGCACAAAATACATACAAAAAATCTTTGGTACAGCATAATACATATTATATATCTATTCATAGTCATTAATAAAGATACTTGGAAGTACTTTTCATCCATTAAAAGTATTGAATATAACTTCTCATTTAAAGTACAGATACTTTTTTTAAAAATGGCATATGAAAAACAAGACTGAATAATTAAACGGTGGTGGACAGCATGGCTACTATCCAGAGATGAACGCAACAGCAGGAGCAGACAATTGTGACACGTGCGGGTAACTTTTACCATGGTAAGATGTTGCTTCCAGTAATGTAAATCATTCATTCTCTGGGAATTGTCATTTCTTAAACACAGATTCCTATAAACCAAATTCAACTTTAGTAGTCTTTAAACAAATTATCCACGACAGTTATGTCTTCAACAGTTATTACAAAGTATTGCAATACTTGTATAAAAGTGCTGCGGCTTTATAATAAACACACCTAATGTATAGAGTTAGAAAAGTTTAAGTCTCATCTCAATTTACTACAATGTAAGGGATGCATTTTGAAAGCACTTAATGTTCACCTCATTCTTGTAAGCAAATAGTTCACAGTTAATTTTACATGCTAAAATAAAAACACAACACAGTAACGTCACACTGTAACGTTCCTACATGTCAGACTAAGACTAAAATGATGGACAAATTTAGTGCCGACTGAGAGGAGATGTAGGTTTCAACAGCACTAACTGTTAGAACAGGGCTGTCAAGATGGCTGCGTTAAGGAGGTTCCACTGCATTTTCAGCACCGCACGAGGGACGAAATAAGCGGCTCTTCACTGTCGTGCAAAGCAGCTGTGTTTCTGCTCGTCCGTGAAGTCGGGACAAAGATTACAGAAGTGAGCTGTGCACACGTGCAGCAAATACATTTGTCTGCATGGCGGCACTGTTACATGGAATGACGACATAGGTATCGAGTGCCAAGGAGGTGAACGCTGAAGCTCTGAATTGTGGGAGCTCATCGTCTCACAACTTGAGACACAAGTGATGATCCAACACACAAGAACCAAAATCGTCGGAAACTAAAGGCAAATTCCCTCTTGCGGGGAAATCAACCAACATACATAATGGGATTCCTGAAAGACATTACAATCTGAAATATATATCTGTAACATTACCCAGTGTCTCCCTAGTCACAAATTGTTTTAAATTAACCAGGGTGGTGTTTACACCAGAGATGTTCAGTCTGATTTCTACAAAGCAGAACTAATTCGAGAGCGAAATGTGCACAGGTGGCTAATGTTTCGAACGACCACCTTCAAATGCATGGTGCTCCTCATGAGCTGAAAAAGAAACATTAACAAAATTAAGCACCTCAAGTTTAGAAAATCGACATTTTTCAAACATTCTTTAAACACATCTTGGACAATTTTGCTAAACTATGCAAATACTGCTAAAAAAGTACAAAAGTCAAGAACACTAAGAACAACATAGTACTATATATTAGGACACAGTTAAACTATAATACTTACGTTTATAAAAAACTGCTTTAAAATTTATGCGTGGGAGAAGCTCATAGATCTTGGCTAAAACATTTGCTTCACTGGCAAAAGAGGCGTTTCCATTCCATATTTGGACAACATCTTCTCGATCTCGTACACTGACACTCACACCGACTATTTCATCCTCTAAAACACAAAAAGGGACTCTGTTAATCAGCCATTTTTGATTTACTGCCATGTACCTGTATGACAACACAATGATGCTATAATGTTTGCTTCGTGGCGCTTTGGAGTCTTTATAATCTTCTACTGTTCTTATAAGCAATCAGAGCAACAGGTTCATTCTCCATTTGAAAGGAATGCAGATCTGTGTTACACAAAACATTTCTGACGTGCACAACTTATATTTCACTGTAACAATATTTACAAGATTGTTATAGATGTGAAACTATTAGGGTGGCAACAATCCAGCATTTAGTTGTGAAGTTACATTTATATTTAAATTTGTTAATTTAGCAGAACTACAATTCTTTGTCTTATTGTTCTCTCAATTACCAAAAAGTACAATGAAAATCACAATTCACCATGTTGCTACAGAACAAAAAGGTAATTCCTTTCCACGTTCTTTCAACCTTAAATATGCAGTAACGCATTTTATACCTAGATCTCTGAAGTTTAAGACTAGTGAAACAATGTTGACATGTTCTGTTACCAAATTATCAACACACTAACACAACATTTTAAATCAACGGGAAGCACAGCGCTTAGAGCTGACATCTTCCACATGAAGGAAAAGGTTCCAATCCTGCACCCACTATTGTACTCTTGATCAAGGTACTTACCCTGAATGAATACAGTAAAAATTACCCCCCTGTATAAGTGCTCAACGCTGTAAGCGGCTTTGGGAGAAAAGCTTTGGTTAAATGAGCATACAACAATAAACTAGAAATAATTTATTTTGATCTTCTTTGAATGATTCAGAGGTAACGCAAAGCCAAGCTCATTTCAGCAAGCAGCAAGCCAGCTGCAGCGCTGCAGATCAAATGTGTATTATACTGATGCACATACTACACAGTTATTTCAGCACCATCTGAAATTTTGATGCCTTAGCATAAATGGATGGAAAACTTAAGTACATAGGGTTATATAATTTAAGGAAAAACGTCCAACAGATAATGTTTAATTAATGAACAGTGATAGAGAAAATGTGTGCACGCTGCCAGTTCTTATTATTCTTGCAGTAAGCTTGCTGAAAAGGCAGTATTTCAACTTCACTTTCTTCACCCAACTTTTACTAATGCAAAAAACAAACCTTTTTAGCAACTTACAAAGTTGGCTATTTAGTTAACAGTGGCACTATTAAGTAGGGTTAGGCTGAATTTGAGACTCACCTGAGGCACAATAATCTGCAAACTGTTCTCCAATGGTAGCAAGTAACAATTCTTTCCAAACAGCAGACTGATAAAAATAAACACATAAATACTCTATGAATAAACTTTCCATTTGGCAAAACGCTAAGTATAGAAACAAAGTCAGAGGTGCTAGCAGCAAGCATTTTGCACATACCGTGCTCTCCTTGGGAACTTTCATCTTCCAAACTCCACCCTTAGCATTGCTTTCCTCTTCCCTGAAATAAAAACACAGAGCAAGATGAGACTTCTGTTTAAAGTAAAATTAAAAACAGAAAAAAAGCTTATTCTTTTTTGAAGATAAAATGATTAACCTTTAACACCTACAGTCTGTTAGAGTACTTAAGAGCTTCAAATGCAGTTCTGAAAAGGTTTTTTAAAACTGTAATCAATGTGTGAAGTTATTGTCTTGATTCTCTTTCATCGAACTGCTGCCTAAAAATGAGCCAGATGATGCTAATATTTTAAAAGGTTTCCGTTATGGTTTTGTAAGAAAAAACATTTTCACTGGTTGGAATATTTTTATTGCTTGGGATATATATAAATAAATATAGGAGGGTTGATCAAAAAATTTTAGTCTCTTCTCAGAAATGAAAAAAAAGTGTAGTATTTTTTGATCACCCCTCGTGTGTATGGATATGTTCATGTACATATACACACGTGCACATATGTGTAAACAAACAAGTTCCCAATATATATGGGTAGATATATTCTCTACCAAAGCTTTTACACACTGATGAAGATGAGGCCTAAACATGTCTGTGATACACCTTCCACACCACAATGAATGTATACAGCAAAAACTGAGTGCTTTCCGAATTTTACTGTCATGTTAAAGGACAATTTAGATGAACAACCATGTCAGTGTAAATATTGAGGCAGAAGTAAGCAGAAGTGTCACCAAAAAAATTGTCTAAACAGAAATCCATGCAATTTGTCTCTTCCATTAAATCAGTAATAACCATGGACACCAGGTGGCAAAGGTAGAGCTGCAGCCTTGCAAACAAAACACTGAGGTTTGAATCCCACCTCCCCTAAAAATGGGCAAATCATTGCAAGTATCTTAACATTGTAAGTCAGTTTGGAGAAAAGTGTCAACTAAAAGAATAAATTATTATAATAAATAATATCAAGCTTACAACAGCGAGAAGCCAGAAGATGCTGCTGTAACAGGCTAGTGTTAATCTGTGCTGCGTACCGTCTCATAGCAGTACAGACCTCTTAAGAAGTGCTGTCAAACCTCACAGGTACAAAGAAGCTTTGAGGTCAGTTTTAAGATGTTTTAATGTCAAGATCTATCATCTAACTTCCTCATTTACTTACAAAAAACTGTGTTCACAACCTTTTCAGCAGAGCCAAATTTTCACCTGTTTATTCTGAAGGGAATAAAACAGTGCAACGTGTTTAAAATGAAGTGACAGTAAAGCTGCAATGGAAGTACAAATTTGAGGTAAAAAGTTAAGACTTTTGAGATTATGCCTGTGAACTCTGCAAAAGTTTGCTCAAATTTGATTTCAACAAATCAAATTAGGTAATTTTTGACAGCCTGAGATGGATAGGTGTCCTCTCTCTAAGTTGTACCCAGACTAGTGTAGCACCCCCTGATTTAGAGATGGGCTCCAGACCACAGCAAGCCTGCCTAGAACACGTGGTTAACATCAGTAAATGTAATACAGAAACAGACACAGTCTATCATTATGGATAACCGCTTGTCCAAGTCAGGGCTGCTGCTGTCCCAGAACTAAGAGGGTCTAGGCTTGTCAGGGTACAAAGCGGAAGAGACACCATCACAGGGTCATTTTTATGTTACAATGCTACTCCCACCTGATTCACAAGCAATATCCAAAATACTTAATGGAAATGTGAAGATCCCAAAAATCTTAGCACCTTACGGCTGAGGAATTAATCACAACACCGCAGCACAATTATGAAAATTCATAACTCAGGGCTTTTCTGATACAGCAATTTTGGTTCCTTAAAGGTCCCTCTAGGCTGAACACTGAAGAGACAAAAGAGTTCCACTGTTAAAAAAAAAAAAAAAAAAATGTAATGGATCAGTCAAAACCATGATCTCAAGTCCATCGTTCAGGTTTTTAATCTATATTCAGTTAGCTGCACAGTCACAGGCCACACCAGTACCTCTACTCTGAGCGTCACCACCAAAGTCAGCTAAAGAAGCTGTCGTATGATCTTCACAACTTTTTAATAAAGGATTTCTTAGACCAGGATCACAAGTTCAAGCACAAGTTTATTTCACACCATGATTGAACGGATTTCTTACATGAAACTACCCTACTGGTGTCCCAGGGTATAGTTTAATAGCCTAGTGCCCAGTGACTGCAGGACAGTCTTTGAACTGCTTCAACCCTGACCAGGATAAAGCAATTAAACATGATGGATGGATGGATAGAAGTTACAAAACAATCTGCCAACTAAGTCCTCCTCCATTCCTCCAGCTTTTTTGCTGCATACGCATTTTATAAGAACTCAGAAATTAACTGAATGATGGACTCACCAGAGAGGCCTCCTCTCTCCACGCATCAGGTGGTAGCTACACCTCAAAGGCAGGTAAGCCACAGGTGGGATATTATTATACACACCCCAGAAAGACTAGTAACAGAAAGAAAGGAGAAGAAACCATCCATAACTTGCCAATTTGATCATTTTATTGTATTTAGCTGACAAGATGTACATTTTCCTTTTCTGTTTAACTGTAGGCCTACAAGTGGACCTTACCTGAACTGTCTGGACTGTGTAGATTTTTTTCAGATTGGACTCGCATTCTGCTGCTGTGGTGCCTGGCAATGACCTTCAAAGAGATACACAAATAAAAACAACACTTTTTTTGTCAGGCATTGATGGAGCAGTTCTATTTTTACAACTGGCTGGCATGTGACTGGCCAAGTCCCAATAGTCGTGTGGCTTGTACTCTTTAATACTTTCAGTTTATAGGTAAATTTTGGAGCACTCTGAATCAACATAAAGGAGAATGAAAAAACTTAATAATTCTAATAATTAGTAAGGAGTTGACAAATTAATGGGACAGCAGGTAACTTAGTGGAAAGGACTGTTCCCTTGTGGAACTCCTGTCCTGCTGCAGTTACTCTTCGCCGATTGTGTAGCCTCCTGTTGTGCACATTGTATAAAATAGTAACTGTAAAATGTTCAGTATTTAACATAAAATCACTGTGAAACTCATATAGAGGTTAATATAAATTAATAAATAGGTTAATAAATAGGAATATTAAAACGTTTCTTCTTGAACACTAGAGGGCAGGATTTTACACCAAATGAAAAGCTACTGAACCACAACAAACTGAAGTGAGTCACTGGAGGCCCCACTTAGACCCCCCCTTGAGTGTCTTTATTATTACAGAAATACAACCCGCTAGTCCTTCAAACGCCCATCTTCCTGAAACTGACTTCTTTTCGTCAGTAGAGTAACAAGGGGCAAACCACCCTTACACATAACATCTACTTTCACACAATTTTACATACATTTCTTTCCTTATTTGAAAATTATTTATTAGAAATGTGTTACCTCATTTTTCTTATGCTTTCTGAAATACCATACACAGTATTTGTATTTATAACTAATAACTAAAAATCAAAATTAGTTATATGCAAAGGTGCTCACGAATAGTTCCGTAAAAGGCAAAACATCTGGAAAATATAAATTAAGAAGTACAGATCATCTCCCACACAGGAGGAGCTGAAAACAGTATACAGTGGTAGAAAGGGAAGTTTAGGAACTGCTAAGTTTAGCAACTAACGTGGCCTGATTTTATGGAGATGTCGGTCCATGTCTTTTCTTTTTTTACATATTCAGTTCATCTTGTCAATATTGTACCTTGAAAGGAGTTTGACATCTGAATATTTTAAACATCCTCAACAGATGGGCTGTGCAATTCTTATAATTCAGAATTACACCCTCAGCTCCATCTTCCTGCTCCCTGACTGACTCTGCATTGTAAACTGCTTATTTAGCAGCATTTTTATTATGAGGCGCTCAGGCTTTTAAAAATAAAAACAAACACCGCACAGGAACAGTGACAACAGAAGTAGTTGTGTGACGGTGAACACACTCAGCAAAATATCTGCGGTTTCAGTAGATTTACTTAAACAGTTTGTCAGGACTGTTACGTCTATTCTGGTTCAAAAAAAAAAAAGAAAGAGAAGCCAATCTTTTTTCCTGTATAGAAAAATGCTTGGCAATGTAGCTCTCGTTAGCTACTCTTGACAAACCCTCGCAGAACGCAGCTTTTCAACATTTTTTTTATTTCACATGCCATGAAATAACATTTTGTGCTTCGAGATTCAGTCGTACGTTATAAAACAAGACAAAGCAGGCGAGCGCGGCGCTGTTTGTTAGCCTAACTAGCTGCTAAAGAGCGGCCCGCGTACAATGGCAGCAGCATCGGGATGCTAAGCTAGTTAGGCCCCGGTGTTAGCCGCGTTGCTAACTAGCTAACACCGTGGTTTGTACAGCCGCTGCTGGCAAACGTGCAGTTAAAGACAGTCAAAATGACGGGCGAAAAACGCTGTAACCTGAGGTGAAAAACAAGCAGGACGACAGGTTTTAAATACGCCGTTTCTTGCCCGGGCGTCTGTCCGTGTACCTGTCGAGCCAAAAGGTCCAGGGGGAGTGAAGGGGCAGTGCGCAGCCGGCGTCGTCGTCTTCCTTCTCCAACTCCTTCTCCAGCTCCTTCTCGTCGATGTGGATACTGTTCTCCGGGTTACTCACTCGGCCGCCCTGCGCCTCCGTGTTCATTTGCAGGTCCGGGGCCGCCGACAGCGCCATTTCTCCGGTCGCCGCAGCTCATCGACGTGCGGACCGAAGTGCAGCGCCGCTGCGAAGCTCACAGAGAGCGCGCGCGCGACCAAACGACCGTCCGGCGCCTCAGCAACGACAACAACGCAGCGCGTGCTCTTACTCTGTCACTGTTTCACCCCGTCGCGCGCCCTCTGTTGCCCCCTCCCCCGCAAAGACGTAACGACTCTGTTTACACATAGTAAACACTATAGTACACATATAGTAACTTTTCTTCTTACATAAAGATCATATAGTATTTTAGATCTACAAAATGACGGATCTCCTCATTACAGAAAATAAATATTCAGGATACTATACACCTATATGTATCCTGCCAGGATTAAGAAGTCAGCGAGGATGGATGGATGAATGGATGCATGCATGCAAGTGAGTCCACTGGTCCACCGGAGTGAGTCATACCAGCTCTTTTCAACTCTCCAGCTGGTTGACAGTTTATATTGTTTATTTATTTAATTGATACCTTTATCCAAAAAAACTTATACTGTTAAGTTTTCTGCTTTACACCGATTCAGCCATTTATACAGCAGGGTATTTTTTTTACTGTATCAATTCAGGGTAAGTAGCTTAATAAAGCAGGAGGGTAATCCTGAGTGCTTCAAATACAAGGTGAGAGCTCTACTCACTATACTACCTGCTGAACTGTTTGTCTGTATTTATGATCTTTATTGAATTGCCCTTATCTCTCTTTAGGCTCAGCTTCTCCTCAGGTTTGTACCTATGGCTGAACATGACACACCTGGTCTTATAAAGTGGAAGAACAACAGCTACCACTTCTGGTCCTGTGTATCTACTGCTTGCCCCAGTCCTAGTTACTGCTGCCTCCTGTAATCTGTCCTTCAAATTTCCTATCTTGTACACCTCATAGTCTCATTGTGTCATCCACATCCCCAAAGGTTCATTTTCCTCAAATTTCCACACCTCCATGTTCCTGCATTCCTTTGGTCCCAAGTCTTCAACACCAAACTGACAGCTTTAATCACTTGTTGCACTGCACAGTTTTAAATAATTAATTAAATAAATTTAAATAAATTTGCACCTGAAACTACCACAGTTCCCATCTCTCTGTGATTGGAATATTTGCTCTGAATGTCCAGATGCTACCATTAATCATCATACATCCTTTTTCCTGGATCAAAATGGACATGGTTTGACACAGTGTGTTTAGCATTGCCAGGTTTCCATCATCTCCAACTTTATTAAAAACTACAAATTCAAACACAAATAAATATTTAAAACCATCATGTGCCACAAACTAATCCATAAAATCTCTGTTGAAACCAACAAATATATGCACTGCATGACAGCAGTCAGTAAAAACATTTTGCAAGGCTCTAAGTAAAAAGAGTTAAAGTAAAACTTCCAGAAACTCCACCACAGAAGATGGCTGGTCCCCTGGTCAGCTCCCAGGGTGCTGCTGTACTTCTAAACCACCTTTGGTGGTTGTATCATTTCTGAATCCTATTTAAAACACACACACTTGACCCAAAAAATATACTAAAAAACTAATTTACTAACACAAGTTAATAAATAAACCATAAATAATATACATGAAAAATATAGTTACACCCACATGTAAAAAAGAAAATGACACTAACTACACCATACTAACTAAAAACACCAACACGCAACACTAAATAAAAACTAATTTGCCATGCTGTGCAGGATGATTCACACAAATATTAAAGTATGAGAATAGATGAATATTTGAATGAATAATTTAAAAAATTATTCCATTTTACCATGTATCCTTTTGCTGTAACTCCCATTCAGGTTGGACACCAGTGACTTGGATTCATAGCAGCGGTGGGTGAGGGGAGACTATAGGTGGGATCCCAGTTCACCTTCATTTGCAGCGGTTTTCTTTTATTATCGTTGAAGTACCAATGTCCCAGTACAGTGTGTGTGTGTGTGTGTGTGTGCGCGTGTGCACGCCCCCTAGTTCCCTGACCTCACTACCTATTTGGACAGAATACAGTGCATTCAGAAAATATTCAGACACCTTCACCTTTTTCAGAGTGTTATGCTAAAATTGTTTAAATTCATTTTTTCTCACATCATTCTATACTCAATACCCCATAATATCAAAGTGAAAAAGAGTTTAGAATGTTTATCAAATTTATTAAAAATAAAAAAAACTGAAATATCACATTGACATAAGTATTCGGACACTGCTATGACACTTGAAATTTAGCTCAGGTGCATTCCACTTCTCTTGATCAACTTTGAGATGTTTCTCCACCTTGACTGGAGTTGACCTGTGGTAAATTCAATTGACTGGACATGATTTGTTATATAGACATCTGTCTATATAACATCTCACAGCTGACAATGCATATTAAGAGCTAAAATGAAGCCATCAGGTTAAAGGAATTGCCTGTAGAGCTCAAAGACAGGATTATTTTGAAGCACAGATCAGGGGAAGGCTAAAAAAAAATTCTGTTATATTGAAAGTTCTCAAGAGCACAGTGACTTCCATAATTCTTAAATGTAAGAAGTTTGGAACAACCCGGTCTCTTCCTAGAGCTGGCTGCCTGGCTAATCTAAGCAAATGGGGAGAAGGGTGTTGGTAAGAGAGGTGACCAAGAACTCAATGGTCACTTTTGCTAAGTTTCACAGATCCTATGTGGAGATGGGTGAAAATTCCAGAAAGACAACCATCACTGCAGCACTTCATCAATCTGGGCTTTATAGTGGCCAGACAGAAGCCTCTCCTCTCTAAAAGGCACAAGAAAGCCTGCTTGAAGTTTGCCAAAAAGCATCTAAAGGATTCTCTGATCTGATGAAACCAAGATGGAACTATTTGCCCTCAATTCTAAGGGTCTTGTGTGGAATGTGTGGAAACCAGGCACTGCTCATCACCTGCACAGCACCATCTCAACAATGAAGCATGGTGGTGGCAGCTTCATACTGTGGGGGTGTTTTTCAGCAGCAGGTAGTGGGAGACTGGTCAGGGTTGAGGGAAAGCTGAATGGAGTGAAATACAGAGCTATCTTTAATTAAAAGCTGCTCCAGAGTGCTCAGGACCTCAGACTGGGCTGAATGTTCACCTTCCAACATGACAATGACCGTAAACACACAGCCAAAACAATGCAGGAGTGGCTTAGGGACAACTCTATGAAGACTCTTGAATGGCCTGGCCAGAGCCCAGACTTAGACCCAACTGAAGAGCTCTGGAGAGACCTAAAAATGGCTGTCCAACAACATTCCCCATCAAACCTGGCAGAGCTTGAGGGGATTTGCAATGAAGAATGGTAGAAAAACTGCAAATAAAGGCGTGCTAAGCTTGTTGCATCATACCCAAGAAGACTCAAAGCCGTAATCACTGCAAAGTGCTTTATCAAAAGGGTCTGAATATTTATGTCAATGTGATATTTCAGTTTTTTATTTTTAATAAATTTACAAAACATTCTAGACTCCTGTTTTCACCTTGATATTATCTGGTATTGAGTGTAGATTGATGTGTGAAAAGATGAATTTAAACAATTTTAGCATAACACTGCACCATAACAAAATGTGAAAAAAGGGAAGGTGTCTGAATACTTTCTGAATGCACTGTATCCCCACTGGGCACTGCTACAGCTTAGTAGTTGATCTACTGCCCTTTCTAATCAATAATCAATACATTTCTGTTAGCTCCGTAGTGTTTCTTGGCCAGTGTGGAGCAGGAGTTCAAAGGAAGTGGAACGTATGTTTGGGGCTCAGGGGAAATCAGTGCTAAGTGTGTGAGTGTCTGTGGGGGGTGTATCCAGCGTGTCTCCCTATGCAGACACCTCACCTCGTTCTTTGTGCTATAGAAATAAAGAAGAAACGCCACACACAGATTGATACACAGCATTACAGCTGCCCCACCACTAGGTGGCAGTAGGGCCCCCCTTTAAGAATCGACCATCCCAGCAGCAGAGTTCCCAGAACAAAATCCCTGTGCAGGACCACTGAACACATGACAGACAGGTTTTCCAGGATGACACAGAGACCCACCTAGCTGGCAGCAAGTTTGGGGCAAAGTCCACGCTTTAGCTGGGGGTTGCACATCCAAACGTGGTTCCCTGAGATCGGGGGTCACCCCTGGCACCACGTGTCATACGCCCTCTTCTGCTGTCCTCCCGCATCTGTCAGATTTCTGACATAGCTGCTACAGGTACCCCGACCCTGTGTCACTGCTCACCTTGGCTTCTAGTGGGCTGCCAAAAGTTAAGGGTTCGCAGCTCATGTCTGAACATCAGCAGAGTGGAGGTGCAGCTGGTGGACTCCTGGATGGCAGTGCACTATGTCCACACGACCAAGGGCAAATACTAGATTCTTGAAAGATGAGGATGGACAGCTGTGTGGTCAGCATCTTGTTGAACTGCTCCACCAGCTCATCACTCTGTGAACGAAGGAGCAGGGCGCAGGTTTTCTGCAGTCCCAGGCAATCACACACCACCTTCAACACCTGTGCCTTGAAGGTCATTGGAGGAGGATGCACTTTGTGGGATGGAGTTCAGACCAGCTTTGTGGATGGCCATGAACACTTCCTGCAAGTTCTTGAGGGCAAACTGAAACATGGGGGCTTGGACTAACGCGTCATCCAGGTAGACAATGCATTGGCTCTGGGGCATGTCAGCTAGCACCCTCTCCATCAGGTGCTCAAAGGTGGTGGGTCTGTTGCAGAGACTGAAACAGTGAGGTGGCAGAGACACCATGGAAGATGCGTGTCCTGCACAGTTGCACCTCAGGCAGCCTCGGCCCCAACTGCTATCAACTTGCCCTGCTGGCCCCTATTTTGCCACCATTCCACAGGGGAGGCGAGGCTGAGGGTCTCACCCCCATGGTCCTTGTGTGCCCTTGCTCAGGTCGAGCACCATTCCTGTCTAAGCCAAGAGCTCCTTTCCAATGATACAAGGATCCTGGATCTGCACTAGCCAGAACTCAGGCTCAAGGTGCTGACTGCCAACAATGAAGCTTAGTCATCACATTCTACACATCTGCACAGTCTCTCCCATCATTGAACATATGTGTCTTTGTCTCAGTCCATCCTTCAGCAATGTGGTGTAGACATGGTGGACCTGGTGTCCAGTCGAGCCTTGCAGGGCACACCCACCACCTGACAGAGCAGGTGGTGGCTGTGTAGAGTCCCCAAGCGACCCACTGGGAAGGTAGGCATGGGATGAGGGTGCACATCAGTGTAGGGTGAAGCTCCACACATGGCATCACCGCTGCAGCATTTTCTGGTGACGTAATGGGGACTGGAGTATTGCAGTCACCTGCCCAGTGTCCCCATTTCTTGTTGACATGGAAAATGATAGTCATTTGGTATCACCGAGGAGGTGGTACAGCTAGACAAGTTCCCTCATCATCTTCCTCCTCTGCCTTGCTGGTGTCAGTCGCCTCTGCTGAGCCAGCACGGCCATGCTCACCAGGACGTTTTCCACATGCTGTCCTTCTCTTGTGGGTGTTGTCCAGGCTGGTGGGGGCAGCAAGTCTCATGCGTTCCTGGAGGCATTTGGGGAAAGTGTGGAGAGGAAAGCCAGGAGTACACTTTGCTGACCATTGAGCTGTGTTCAACATGTCAGGAGTTGGATGTCAGCAGCCAATGCTTTGAGGTTGCTGCCACTAGCCACAGCACCTGGCCTCCAGCTGCCCATGGTAGTGGTCTGGGGCCTTGTAGTACTCAAAGTGGCGAGTCAGGGTTGGTGTTAGCACCATCAGGTCATCATGCTGTTCAGGTTGGATGTCCAGCAGAACAGTCAAAATCTTGTGCTCCAGCACAAGCCCCAGCTACCCGGGGCTGGGAATGGTAGGTCTCCCACAGCTGGGCTTTATCCCACTGCTAACCCCAATGTAGTGCCCCCATTAACACAGTGCTTCCTGACCAAAGTGTCTTGAGACAATATAGCAGTACAAACACAGTTGTGCATGGAATCCTCAGTTCCAGTGGGCAACAATACTCCAGTTCCATTCCCAGAATCCCCTCTGACAGTGACCTGCATAATGAAACAGAACAACCAATCACAACACAACCTTCTGAGTACTGTAAACTGAGTTTTGTGTGTATGTGTGTGTGTGTGTGTGTGTGTGTGTGTGTGTGTGCAAGATTGTCCCATCCAGAATGTACCTGTCTCACTCCATGTGCTTCCCTGCACTGGACAGTTGTCAGTGGTGTCAGTGACCATGTTTATGTCTCCGTTACAGTTTAACAGTTTCTTTATCTATGTATAGTATTTCTGGATGATATAAAATGCAAAACAGACAGGATATTTATATGCACTCTACATACAATATATACCTATATATGTAAATATACACATTTATGCATTTTTTAAATACATTTTGGACCAGATTTGAGTTAAAATCCAAATTTTAGCACAGCATGTTAAAGTAAAATGACTTTCCTCTATGTGGGACAGCCCTGTGTGTGTGTGTGTGTGTGTGTGTGTGTGTGTGTGTGTGTGTGTGTGTGAGTGAGAGAGCAGTGTCCCTTTAACGCGATCGCGTCGGTGTCGCCCCCCTCCCTTCTGTCGGTCTGCGTCACGCACGTGCAGGACGAGTGACAGGCGGACAGCGGACGAGCACGCGCCAAACGGGGATCGGGGGCGCGCTCTGGTCTTGCGGCCACTTGTCACCGGAAGTTCTGCTTTGTGACACCTGCGGGGGGGGGGGATTTCCATTCGTATTCGAGGCTCAAGCCGTGTCTCGATGGACCCCAGTCTCTTGAACGCGTGGATTTCTCAGTTGTAATCGGTGGTACGTATTCCTGCGTTTCGGGTTGTTGCTTTTTTAACGTGGCCATTGAGGACGGGCAGCCTCCGCAGTTTCTTTGATCTCCTTCGCGCAGGAGCAGCGCGAGATGAGAAGATGGAGCCGCTTACACTGATGCTCTGGAGCACAAGAGGCGCGCGCCCGTAGGATGGATGCGGGACGCGTAATCACCCGCTCTCGTGACGCTTCAGCTGCTGCGTTTTTGCGACTTAAACGGATTTTCTTGGAGGCCCGTGTTAAAGCTATGCGCCGCTCGCCTTTCACGTTGGCATGCGCCCCGACGCGGGGACGGTGGAAACGGCTCTCGCTTGACGCGGGGAGGCGTGAGCCGCAGGTACGGGACTGACTGGCAGCGGGGGTGGCTGCACATGGCGAACACGAGCGAGCCGGGTGGGGGGAACCCCGCGCTGCGCAACTATTACGCCCTGAGCGCCCCTGCGGCTAAGCTTGCGTCCCTGGGGCTGGTGGCATGCATGAGCCTGGCGGGAAACGTGCTGCTGGGAACACTTGTGCTGAAGGACCGCAGCCTCCGCCGCGCACCCTACTACTTCCTGGTGGACCTATGTGTGGCGGACGTGGTGCGCACCCTCCTCTGCTTCCCGTTTGTCATGGAGACTGTGGGCTCAGGCTCGGGCTCAAGCTGGAGTCGCAGCACCGCAGGCTGCAAGGCCCTCGCCTTCCTGGCCACTCTCTTCTGCTTCCACGTGGCCTTCATGCTCTTCTGTGTGAGCGTCACTCGCTACATGGCCATTGCGCACCACAGGTTCTACTCAAAGCGCATGACACCACGTACGTGCGCTGCCGTTGTCTGCGTGGTGTGGATACTCTCAGCTGCCATGGCACTCCCTCCCGTCTTCGATGTGGGCACCTACAGGTTTGTGCGCGAGGAGGAGCAGTGCACCTTTGAGCACCGCTACCTGAAGGCTAATGACACGCTGGGCTTCCTGCTCATGCTGGCTGCGGTGGTGGGTGCCACACATGTTGTCTATGTCAAGATGCTCTTCTTTGTGTATGACCACCGCAAGATGAAGCCTGCCCAGCTCGTCCCGGCAATCAGCCAGAACTGGACGTTCCATGGACCTGGAGCCACAGGGCAGGCAGCTGCCAACTGGATCGCAGGCTTTGGCCGGGGGCCCACGCCTCCCACACTTGTGGGCGTCCGGCAGGCAGTGCACAACTCCGACCGGCGCCTTCTTGTCCTGGATGAGTTCAAGACAGAGAAGCGCATCAGCAAGATGTTCTACATGATCACACTAGCCTTCTTTGTGCTGTGGTGCCCCTACGTGGCAGCGTGCTATGCACGCATTTTCGTGAGGGGTGGCGCCGTGCCACAGGGGTATCTCTCTGCCGCTGTGTGGATGACATTTGCACAGGCTGCCGTCAACCCTGTCATTGCCTTTGTGTTCAATAAGGAGCTGCGGGTACGCGCCCACTTCCCCCACTGCCTACGCTCACAGACCCCCATGGAGCCCTACTACGTCATATAGATGTGGCGTCAAATCACCAACTTCACTTGTGGAATTTTTGGCGCTTTCTTGGCGGCACTTCCCCCCATTTTTGGTGGGATTTTTGACATAGTCGAAAGTTGCTTGAATGGAAAGGATTCGCCCTTTTTAAGAAAAACATTAATATTTATGTTTCAGTCATGTTTTTTTTCTGGTTTCGCTATTTTGACTTTATGTAGATTTATTATAAAGTGGCAGATATGCAACCTACTGACCAAAATTCAGGTACACGCAAAGTGTCAGAACACCGTGTTTTTTAACAGATTTGTATGCGTACATGCAGCATTTGACACAGCGATGGCTCCCCCTGAGTTATCCCCATGTTATGTACATGTAAGAAGAAGATTATGCATCAAGTTGCTGTAAATGCTGCAAAGCTAATTTGCTGCTTTTCATCCTATTTTTATCTGACAATTTATATTTAAGTTTTTCCTGCTATTTGGATGAGAATAACAGCAGAATTGAATTTTGCTTTTTTGTGCTGGTTACTATAATTTAACATGTGACAAAGAAATGGCTTGGTATCGATGACTTAAAGGCCTCCTCGTTGTACAAATGTTTGCATTGTTTGTTCTTTAAAATAAACACGACAAATGATGGGCAGACTGTTTGTTTTCAGGCTCCGCAGAGGAAATGCAGCTCCCGGAAGAATGCTGGAAAATGTTAATAAGCTATTTAGTTTGTTTTGGCCTTGGCGAGGCTGTCTTTGTAGTTATCGTAATTCTTTTGTGAAATTCCCATTAATTTCCTTTTTTTATACTGGTAACATTGCCATATTCTGGACCGGACAGTTGTTGGGGGCCCTCAGTGGTCTTCCAGCAGTACTTATGGACAGACAGCAGGGTAAACAGGACCTAGCAGTTGGAAGGACGGCTGCTGTTGTTGCCAGCAGATTTAATCCTCGCTTTAATCCAACATGTCATCCCACAGGGACAGGAAGATGGATCTGGAGTCTCGTCTTGTCCCCGCCTGTGTGTTTACATAATACGCAGCGCTGTGCTTCCGCCATTGCCAGGTCTTCAGACAGATGCTTCTGTTTTTTGCGGTAGAGGGAAGCCCTGCTGCCCCAGCATGTTGGTTATTTGTGTTTGCTTTTTCATTTTAACCATGTATTTGTTTTGTGAAAAAGTGGAGTTGTGGCTGAATTATGTTTATGAATCAGTTACCTTCAGCTGTTTTTTATGCAGCCGTTGCATTTTACCCAATGTGCCGGTGCAGATGAGGAAATCCGTTTCAAGTCAGTCAATTGCCGTTGTCTCAGGCCTGCCCATCAAGTACTAAACAACTCAAATTATTGTAGTGGGCCTCTCATTATTTCCATCACAGTCCGTGTCTTGCTGACGTGTATCAGGGTGCTCCTCTCAGCTAATTGGGACCTCATCGTTCCAGTCCGATTCTCTCCCTTGAGCCTGGGGTAACAGCTGTGGGTGTGGAGATGGTATTACCACCGGTGTAGAGATCAAGCTCCGACATAATCTCCAGTATTAAGGCTATTCATTACCCTCATAACAGGCTCACACAGCCCTGACATTTGCTAAGCGCATTCGGTGGAATTAACATGACCTCCGGTGATCCACACGGCTGTCGGGCAGTGTGCACCTCACTCCCTCGTGCATCCAGTGAGAACAGCTCAGGCATGGAGGTTTTCACTGACTGCCGAATGATCCCTGTCGTGAGTAGGGCATACGCCGTGTCACGGCCCTGATGGATAAATTCTGATTTTATCTGGCATGATGCTGCTCTGACTCTGTCTCCTCAGCTGATTTGGCATTTCTTTTCTCCCTGTTTCCTGACAGGTTCCACTGCACTATGTCTTAGTCTGTTATCTCGTCATACACTGTAGCAGAACAGATTTCCCACCATGCTGTTTACCCCAAAACAGGGTCAACCTCACCCTCTTATCCTTGTCATGTGCAAAAAATGTCATATGCAATTCTACCCTGTTATGGCACCACTCACAGGTAATGATGGCTTCTGATGCCTTGCTAACCTTGTGAGCGCTGAATAGAAGAGAAAGATGTTTGTGTGCAGCAATAACTCAAAACAAACACAGTAAGAAATTGCACTTTTGAGAGCTTTAGCCAGTTTGTTAGCCGGCATTTAGTAGGCAACATTCTTTTGCACACACGCACACGCACACGCACACGCACATGCACACGCACACAGAAACGCATAGCTGTATATACTTCTGTACAAGTTGTGGATCATCTAACTTGCACCATACTGACACAACGCCCCTTAAGTTGCCAACCTTGCCTCTTGCCAAAAATGAATGTTAGATGAAAGTGGGTGACATAGCAAAGTAAAACTGTACATCCTTAGACATCAACATCATGACATCACTGATTTCAATGTCTGTGTTGGTTGGTCATGAGTTTGCTGTGGTTCCTTCAGCTCCCTGGAAAGTGTACTAATGCTGAGAATATTGCATGCTGAGGTTTATGTTTATGTTAATGAGTCTGAAAATCTCACCCAGTGTCGAGTGTTTCCCTGGGGGCTCCCTGATCATCGTCTTCCTACATTGATTCCAAAAGAAACCTTCTTGGGGGGCAACGTTGTGTTTGTAGACTGGTCAGTCTGTTTCCTGCCCCCCACACTACCAACTTCACATATTCTGACCAAGAATCTGTCTCTCAAGATCAGTCTTCACCATGTGGGATCTGACAGTAAATGTTTGTGACTAATGATGGTTCCTGTGGCTGGAGAGTGATAACTGGCACAGTGGGCATAGTTCTTATCACATTCTTGTGGACGTGGACACATGAAGCACCACACGCATCCACAAGTGCCTGGTCCCTCTTCATGGCTGAGCGAGTACCATGCGCACCGAGGGCAATGTGTGCTGCCCCACACATATGGCAGTCGACTGTCCTGTCTCCCTGTGGCCAAGTTAGGTCCACGTTTTTATTCACATATGTGCTTTACTTCTCAACGTTATAACTTGTTTTTGTACTGACTGATTTTTAAAGATGTTCCCAATTTGCCCACTGACCTTTTGCTTTTAAATATTTTCAGGATTCATTTTTTGAATGGATGAGATGCAAATTTATCTGTGACAGCCCATTTGAGTGGCTCTGTAGGCCAAAGGGCTCTGTCACTAACTGGTGTAGGGGCTCACAGGCCTGGCTGCATCTCAGATGTCTGCAGAAAGTGGCTTTGGTGATCTGGCTGACACCAGCAGGGAGATGCAGATCAGTCCTCACATGAGCGCTTCCACCTACGTGACCAGCGACATGCTGCTCCACCTGAGAGATACACCGGATGGGCCACTTCTATCAAAGTCAGGCATGCCAGCAAACTTGCTATAACTAACCCTCAGGAGAAAACTGGGAGAAGATGCCAAGAAATAATTTTGAAGGTACACAGTGCACAAATAGCAAACACTGGGTTTGAGCAATTTCTGAATGTGCTGCATGTGAGTGATGTGATGGTGAGACATGAGCACAGTGGAGCCCAACGAACCAGTATAGTTCAGAATTTTTTACAGTGCTGAACCACTGTGTTCACAGCTCGCTGGTCTTGTGCCAAAGCTCTGAAACATTAATGCATTGTTAAGCTTAGTTCTAGAAAATTCATAAACCAAGAACAAGAAAAAACAGTAATGCACTGATTAGCACAACCTCCAGTAGCTCTGTTTGTGATGGCTCTTTTTCCCATTTAGCCCTTTGAGTAATTTATCATAATAATTTGCATATTAAAAAAATCAAAAAGTAATTTGGAACAAATCTTTGGGAATTTTATATTTCTTACCTTCTGTGTGTATTCACTATGAAATGTAGAACCAATCTACTTTCTAACTAATATATTTTCTATTGCACAGATTTCAAGCTCCATTTATGCAATATACCGCATTAATGAGCCCTTAAAGCGCGGTTTCATTAATCTCCATTTCTCAAGAACACATCTAGAGTGCTAAGCCAGGTATAACTGTAATTCCCAGCTGTGGTTAACAGATGATGTTTACTAATGTAATCAGGTAATCCAGTTTAGCTATCAGCACAAACACAGCTGTGAAGTTTTCTTAAAACGGTTAGCAGATGTGCTTCCTCAGAGTTCAACATGAGGATTCGGAGACGTTTACTGAGTCCATACTTGTTTGTATATGAGGAGAGCAAAGCTGTATTGTCCTGCAACAGTTTGTACAATTAATCTTCCATTTCTTCTAGGCAGGGTGACTGGAATAAAAGACCTGACTTCAAGAAAACGAATAAATGTCTTATGCACACGAGAAAAGGTGATCTTTTTTACTCAATACTGTGGATGGGGGAAATTCTGTGCAGCACAGCAATTTGACAATCACGACACCATATATCCAGGAGGTATCGCACATAGATCAGAAAACCACCCCTGCCCCTTGTAAAACATCTCTAAATCAGGGTGGAATAGAGCATCAAAGTAGGCCAAGGCTTTCACGTGTAACCTCATGATCACACTGATTTATTGTGTTGTCCAACATCTTGTTCCCTTTTTACCCTTTCTGTCACTGCCAAGAAATTCTTAAAATCTGTAGAGGTAAAAAAACTCAGTAGATGAACAAGTTTATTTACTGCCAGGAATTTGAGGAAGTGAATCCTCAAGCAGCAGTTATTTCTTTTGTTCCATACACTGTACATCTTACCGGAATTGTAGTTTTTAACAACTCACAGTGCAAATATTTAAATCAATTCCTTTTGTCCCAGTGTGGAAAACCATGTTGGAGCATTTATAAACAATTAATACTAGTTTGTTTGTACATGCTGTATCTGGATTGTGTGTGGTCAGAAGTCAAAACTACAGGGAAGTAACAACTAATAAATACTTTATGCACTCACCAGGCACTTTATTAGGTGCACATGTTCAATAGAATCTTCTTGACTCCACAGCTGCAGGGATTGAGCAAAAGGAGATGGACGTGTTTCCACAGGGTTCTTTGTCCATGGTGGAGTCGGCTTTGCTGTTTCTTTACATTTTTGATGCCACATTTATTTAACATCACGCTTCACCTCATCTCAAGGATGCTCTGCTGGCTTGAGAGGTGGGGCAGTACAGGCTACTGTAGTAAAAGTAAGGTAAAGTACTGCCATGTTTGTGAAGCTGTAGTAGAAAAAAATCCCACAAGGTCGGCTATGTCTGAAACGCTGGGACCAGAGTGACAGGCGCTAATTATCAAGTTGTGTTCGAAGCTACTTAGTCCACACAGCTTGTCCACTCTGCCAGTCATTCAAACAGTAACTGGACCTCTAGACCTGGTCTGTATGTTTTATATACTTAATCACAGCTGTGCACAGAGCCACTGTGTACCTAATAAAGTGGATAGTGAGTGTAGCATTTCCATAATTGTACCTGGTAGGTGGAGTTTGTTAATAAATGCCTTAACAGCAGGATGGCTCTTTATTTGGTATCCTAGAGAGCAACACCGAGCTCATATTAATGTTGGTATGTTCAACAGGCCGAAAAAGGTAAATATAAGAAAAACAAAAATTTTAATGCTAAAATTTCTCATCAGGCTGTTAACAGATGTAGTTTTAGAGATGAGCTTCGTAATTATGTCTTAAAAATCACAGATGGAATGCACCTTCTTCTGTTCCCAGGAGGGAAGAATTCATCTTAGCATAGGTATGGCATTTTGGTTTTTCTTTTTCTTTTTTTTTAGTTTCATGGTTTCAGAACGCAGCTGAAAACTGAAAAGTGTATGTATGACCTTCACATCAGTGACACATTACGTGTACAAAAAACGACATGCGGCAGCATGTTTTACCTTAACCGAATTACAAAGTCCACAAAAAATCTCCAGTGTCACCTTAATTATTTGGTTAATTTGAAGAAAAATTATGAGTTTTTCCACTTTTGAACAAGTAATTGGCCAATACAGGATTCCGCCACAGAATTATTTACATAAAAATATGAAAGAAGGGAGGACACATTCAGTTTTCCTATATAAAAAAATGATTATTTTCATAACCTGTCTCCAGAGTTATGAGTATTTTATTCATGTAGGCTACTGTCTGAATCTCACACCAGCTGGAAGCAAAACATTTACTGTAAAAATATACATAGCAGTGAGTATATGCATGGCTTATATTTTGAGAAATGCAGTGCATTTTTAATGCAAATGCTCTGGTCTGTTGTTTCTGCTTTAGAATTGTGTCCCAGAATATAAACAAAGACATTCAACAGAATCAGGCAGCTAGCGAGTTATAGATAAAATACTGATTTATTCAAAAGCCTTTCTGGAAACAAAATCATGGGAAAAGATCATAATGCACACAGTTACTATACACGCAAACTGCCAGGGTTCAGACACCCTTAGAGATAGTAGTCTTGATACTTGTACAAAGGCAAACACTTGGATTTGCCCTCAGTCGTCCTGATGCACTCGAGGTTTGGCAGACAAGGACATGTGTGGTGAAGCCGTTTGCCGAAGAAGGGCACCTGGAAACACATCACAGACATCAGTGAGAGACAGAAACTCATGTTTAATAGATGCGTGATACACAGACTGAATAATAAACAAAGAATTATTTATCAGACACTTTTCTCCAGGCAATGTACAATGTTAACTCTGAATGCTGAACTACTTACACTGGTTTACCAATTTGTACAAGTGGGTCATTTTTTCACTATGGCAATTCATGGTAAGTACCTGTATCGAGGGTACCAACACAGGGGTAGGATTTTGAACCTGTGACCTCACAATTGGAAAGTGAAAGCCTAACCACAACACCACCTGTATAGAGAGCAGTTTTTCTCACGTTTTGTGAAGGAGGAAGTGGGCAAGACTGACTGCATGGGTCTGTGAATAAAACACGAAATATCTTTGTGATAAATTTTAACATTGTGCCAGTTTCTGTGCACTTACATTCCACATTGCTACAGGCCTGTATCATGGACAGAGAATGTTTAGATATCACTGTCAACAGCGTGGTAAACATATGAGAGCACATAGATTCTATAGACAAATATTTAATTCTCAGTATTTAAATCTATGGTGGATGGTGCTGGAAAATATTAATAATTGACCAGGGAGGGACAGCGGGGACTGCAGATAGCTTGATGGTTCTATGATGACATCAACGGACTGGGGGTTAAATCCAACCTCCTGCTGTATGACCCTTGAGCCTGGTACTTGGTCTGAATTTGTACAGTAAAAATCATCCAGCTGCATAAATGTGTAAGTTGGTGTATTTTATTTTGGAGAAAAGAGGAAGCTTAATAAATGCATGTAAACAATGTTAAAAACAAAATAGGAAGAGATGGGGACTGTGGACTAAATGAAGAGCGTAGGAGCTGGGTTGAGGAAAAGATGGTCGTGGAGGCCGATGTAGGGGGCTGTAATGAGGTTCACCTTGTGGCTCAGAGGGTGACAGCTCTCTCCTTCCTGCCCCATGGGGGCACACATACGCAGACTCCTGATCCACAGGCTGACTGCGCAGCACATCCCCCCGCCGCACTGGGAGTCCCGCTCACAGGCCTGAGGAGGAGGGCAGGGAGACATGGGCCATGTGTGGATGAACACACATCTGAAACACAATCTGATACACCAGACTCACACTAAACTCTTAACCGTACTTCAGTTACACCCTCATACACAGAGTCCCTGGAACATGTAAATGAGCATGTGTGACTTACACAGTTGCTGCACTCAGTGACCTAGGCTCACATTATCATTCAGTTTTTCCTGCTTTCATGTTTATATACAGTAATACTCAGATTGCCATGCTAGATGTGTTCTTGAATGAAGGAGCTTAACAAAATTGTGCTGTAAGAGGTCATTAATACAGTATATTGCATACATGGAACTTGAAAACTGCGCACGCACAACATAAGGTTCAAGGGCCAACTTTGTTGTCATTCTGCCTTGTACAAATGTAACAGAGAGAAAACAGAAATAGATGAGTTATAATAATCTATACAAAATTTTGCTATCTGCATTAATGAGCCGTTTAATAATAGTGAATAGACACAGATATCAAACTATTTTTTGAGTAACAAATATAAAATTCCAGAAATATTTCAAAGGTAAAAAAGTTTGAAAATATGGTAAATTTTTTTGATTAAAAGGGCTAAAATATCACTAAAAAATGCTGATGCTAATCGATGTATTGCTGCATGTTAGAAAAAAGATCAGTAAACACCACTTTAGATAAATGGTAGCCTGACTGTGGCAGAATTGTTGTGGAAGGTGATTTGAAGTGAGAGATTTATATTCAAGGCTGCACATTACAGCCTGGCTAGTTTGCAAAGTAAAAGTTACTCTGGTCATTATTCATTTTTGTTAGAAAATTGTTTTATATATTTCCTTTTTCACTTGATGATGTATTACGCTAATACATTATTTTTATTGCTCTGATAACATTTTAACTATTACAGAATTTACATTGTGCAAAAATCACTTTTCAGTGGCATGTTCAGTTAAATTTCTTTGTTTTGGGGGTAGAAGTTAACTTCTTTAATAAGATGCCTGGAACCTCTAGCTTAGCTAATAACTTTGTGCTTAAATGTAAGAACAATAGAGAAGAATAGACGAAATACGTGCTCCTCCTTTGAGCAACTTGTAAGGGCAGACGAAATGCAGAAACTGCTTTAGGGAAAAGTATAAAACCTGCTTCATGCTGTGAAAGAAAAGGTGGAGGTGAAAAAAATCAGCTTCTCAGCTGAAGCCAGATCTACCTACTCTGGCTAAATGAACTGAGAACATGAATATTTCATTAAGTTCAATAATAGAATGGATGCATTCAACATGACAAATTTTTGGCGAGGCTGGTTAACAGTTGTTTTTGCATATTTTGTGTTTAGCAGTTTCATTATTCAACCAGTGTCTTTATTTAAGGTGTCACTGTAAGCATGCTACAGCTGTGATACGCTGGGAAAATTGAACTCTTTATTTCCATATGACTGAAATTATGTTAATATATTCAGTGAAACTTAAATTATAAATGCAAATATATTATATTATGTTGAAACCGAAAAAGTGTAGGCATTTAACATGTGAATATGCACATAATATAAAAGAAATAAAGAATCGTTTTTTTTCTAATACATAGGCCGGCACTTATTGATAACTGGTCACATTATTATCAATGCTGTGTATTTTCTAGTTAGTTTTTTTAATAAAAATATGAATTTTTCACATGAGCTGTATTACTCCAGTTGAAATGACTATTAAACAAAATATGTATAAGGCTTCAGATAAACCAATTCTGTTACAAATGCTTATTTTGGAATTAAGATTTACAGTTTTTTTGAGTAAAATTGTCTTGCTTATCCATGTCTGATTGTTTTGTTTACATTTTCTTTGAAATAGAAAATCAAATATTATACAAAGTTTTACGAATCATGTACTTCATTTGTTATGTGTGTATCGGCAGGCATGTGGATAAATTGTAGTGTTGCTGTTTTGTTGAGGAAATAATAACTGTTGCCCAGTAATTGAATCTTTCTCTCAAACACAATTCCTATGAACAAATATGAGAGAAAAAAATGCCTTGAGATCAATATTTGAACATGCACTATAACCCTCTCAAAATAAACCAAGAAATGCAATTTGCAAAATCATTTAGTCCTGTTGTTGAATCACTAATGTATGTAGTTAGTTGCTGGTTGAGTTGTTATTTTCCTGCACAGGTGAGGTTCTGAGACAGCTGAGAAAGAGCAGCTACAGGTGATGTGCAGGGTGATATGCAGCCGCGCCCTTCGTGCCCAGCGAGCCCCACTTTGCAAGGAAGTCACTCACCCCAGTGATGATGGCTGCGGACGTGTGTGAGATGAGCAGCAGACAGCAGAGCAGCGACAAGCTGGACCTCATGGCGATTGCAGGCTGGAGAGTCTCGTCCTGCTCAATCCAGGTTGAGTGTCCCAGGTTGAGCAAAGTGGCAGGTGGGGAGTGTGTCCCTGTGGTTGTGTGTGTGCGTATGTGTGTTCAAGTGTGTACTTGTGTTTCTGTGGGCTTTTGGCTGTGAAAAGTGTGTGAAGTGGTTGGACAACCCACCTTATGAGGCTGAGGGTGGAGAGAGGTTTATAAGTAGAGCTCCTTCACGTCCTCGGTGAGTCACTCACACCAGCACGGTGGTAAAAAAGGAAAAACAAAAACAAGAATTCCAAGGCGAACCTGAACTTCTGACACTACTCCATGAATGCATCCCGGGTGCTGCACACACACTCTGTTCTCTACCCGCAGGCTTTCCTCCACCACTGCCAGACCTTTTCTTCTTTGAAACGTGTCTTCACCTGTGGGGTCAAGGTGTGTGCTCCTTGAAAAATGCACGTACACATGTAATTATTAATCTCCAAAACATCCAAGACTCCATCACAATAGAACTGTATGAAAAAAGATACTTTTGAACACGTACAAATACAAAACATCCACCACCCTAATACCTGCCTTAGAAACAGAACCACACTTCCCTCACAGGTCCATTTTTTCGCAGAAAAAAAATCTCAGAAATACATTTTCTCGAATTTTGATGATCACTAATACTGTATGTTTTCTTCACGTCAACGTGGGGATTCTGTCCTTCAAGCACCCTCTTGCTAACTTTGGGTTATGTATGTTTGTAGACACCAGAAGGCACTTACAGCCTGTGAACAGCAATTCACGTACAAAACCGTATTGCCTACAAATGTCCGTTAAATCTGTGTGTTTGTGCATGTGTATCAAGGCTGTTTGGTCTCCCATGGCAGCTGCTTTAGATTTTTGAAAAGATGTGCTTGGAGCTGCTGTATGACAACTGCGTCCTTGAATCGAGCGGTCCTATCTGTTCGTTTTATTCTCATGCCAGTGCTAAAAATCTGTGTTGAAAAATGAAATCGAGTTATTGTTTAAAAAGTGTGAAATGAGGGACGTTTTTCCCTGCATTATAACTGAATTTATGGCATGAGGAGGAGGGAAAGTCCTTGGGCTTCAAGAGCAGAAGGTCAAGCAAACAGGATAGCAATGGCACATCATTTTTAATAATGCTTTGTTCGTTCCTATGCTGACCTCAGCTGCTAAATGCTGACCATAGTGATGTGGTGACAATGTGGCAACAGCTACAATGGCACTTAATTCATTCCAGGCTTTTCCTCAGTTGCTTAAGGCAAACTTGAGTGACGTCTTCTGAGATGAAGGATCAAGGAGCATGGAATTCAACTATATATCACTGGCAATAGGCCTTCTGCTTTACTTAATACAATTTAACACAAGTAGTACATATGCATCCCAGAGGTCATGGGACATATTTAGCAAAAAGTTTTCTTTTGTCTTCTAAAATATGAATAACGTAATTTTACAAGCCTGTAGACAAGAAGATGGAACACGTGGGCATAGGTGGGAGGTGGACAACCTTTCTTGTTGGCACTTCAAGAGTTGCATACCTAGCAATTAAAAGAGTGAAAAAACCAATGAAAGTGCAAAATTCACAATAACATGATAACTAGAGTCCACTGAGGAAATCAAAGTAGAAGCAGATGAACCCTACCCTTGGTGTCGTATTGATGAAAATGGAATCACCCATCTGCCTTGTCTCCTCTGCTTTGATGTGGGAAGTTCAACAGAAATTAAAAGATGGATTCAGTGCAATGAGACTGTGACAGGGAAGCTTTTGGGTGGCTGTGTCCTCCACTGTTGGCTTTGGTAGACCTGGAGGTAATTTAACAATGTTGCGGCCCACACTTCTCTCAAAAGGCTCCACTACTGTGTGTAGACTTGGTCCTCATTCACCACTCCTTACCCTTAAGATGAACCCAAAAAATGTTTAGAGAACTGAGCAAACCCAACCCAGCAAAAGGCTGGGGCTTCATGTTGGCTGCTGTCATGTTCCCACTCTCTATAAACTGGTCAAAACCAATTTTGTCAGCAGAGGCTTGGCCTGTGACTTTTGTTAGCATAGTGAATATGTAACATCTGGACAACATGCACAGTTCAGATGACAATGTTAAAGATC
This sequence comes from Arapaima gigas, assembly GCA_900497675.1. Lineage (NCBI taxonomy): Eukaryota > Metazoa > Chordata > Actinopteri > Osteoglossiformes > Osteoglossidae > Arapaima > Arapaima gigas. The sequence continues at coordinate 404,637 of UFQX01000076.1, forward strand.
ATTTCTGGGTGCTGGAATACCAGCTGTAAAGTGCTGTAAAAATCAATTTTCAGGTATTCTAATTTTCTCCAGTTTTTAGCCCTTTTGAGCTAATTTTGATCAAAATCTTTTTGAAAAACTGACACCGGGGTTATTTTTATTTCCTGGGACGATATGTTGTCGAGAATGACGTTGTCACAGGTTTCCCTTTGTAACAGACATATGTCTCTGTCACCAAACTGGGAGCTTGGATAAGCAATTCAGGGTACGCACTGTGTCTGCAGCCAGCAGTCAGACCAAGGAGACATCTTTACATCTGTTTTCCAATACACTCATACGCTGAAATGCGTCCATTTTCAACAGAATACTCCAAGTTTATGAGGAGTTTCAATACATTTGTTCATCTAGTTGACACTTTTCTCAAAGTGACTTACATTGTTAACCTACCTTAACTTAGTTGTTCATCTAGGACAGCCAGGTAATTTTCTTTTACTGCATAAAATTCAGGGCACATACTTTACTCAGAGGCTGAATTCTAACCTGTAACTTCAGAGTCCTACTCTAACCACATGACCTGCTTAAAAGACATTTCTTTGCACTTGTAAGAGCCAAGTTCAGATTTACATTTTAATGGGATTTGGTTATATTTTAGCACTTTAAGCAGTCCTTGTCAGGAACGAATTGCATTGATAACACTGGTGAAGACTGTTTCTTCTATTATTGTCATTATTACATTCCATGTTCTTGCCTGCATATTGATTTATATCTTTATATGACCATTTAATTATTGTCTTCTTTTCGTTTGGCCAGTTGTTCAGTGATTATGATGCCACAATAAATTGAATGTCCTGCAGATGCTTCTCTCTGTATCACAACCTGCCCGTTTCTCGGAGCCAGTGCTGGCTTTGATGTGACCTGCTGCTGTGTCACTTGGAAGGCAGTTGTGTGGAACTCGAAGCTGAAAAGAATGCTGTACGACAGATGTAATTTCCCCCACACTTAAAGCACCGCAAAAAAACAGGGGAGCACAAATGGGGATGACACAGGAAAAACACAGAGGGCAGATGACTGAGAAATGAGAGGGTGCAAAACATAAAGCTTCTTTTCACAGTAGCTCACTTGGTCACTACAGTTCATATACTCATGTTTTGCTCTATATCCCCATCTGGGGTTCTAATGTATTCCAGAGGACCTGCTGACCATTTTTCTATAGATCTACATGCTGAAAAAAATCTGCACAATATATATTATTGCACAATTTTAAAATTGGTCATGTATGAATAGTGTAGATTTGCTGAACACGTTTTATATTTACATTTATACTTTTTCCTGTTGCTTTTAGTTTACAGTGTAATAAACTAAAGTGCATTTCACCAACAGATACATACGTAAAAATACATGAACATGACTGTCAAAGCACAGCATGTTAGTCTGACTCCATTGCTGTCATAGCACATGTATTCCAGTAGCAAACTGGAAAATACAAAGTAATGAAAAATAGTCTTCTATCGATAAAGATCACAGTAAGTTTAGAGAGCACTTGTGTGATAACATGGAACATTGTAGGTCTGTAAAGATCATACTGAGTGATGAGTTTCAGAGATCACTTGTTCTCTAATGTTTGGTTGTGTCACCAAATCCTGTCATGATATGATGTTACCGGGATCAATGTGGGACTCAGACAATGTTATTAAATTAAAAAAGTCCTGGTCAAAATCTGATGGAGCCCTTTGAGTCACGGGTTTTGTTCCAGCTGAGCTCTTCATTTATTATGCTTTAATGAGCTGTTGGCTTAGTTCTAAACAAATTGCTCCAGCTGAGGACTCACACTCATTATAAATGGTTCTATTTAAGGTGTATTTAAGATGTATATCTGATATTGAAAAGACTGTAAATTACAGGTGTTTGTACAATAGGTAGTGGGCCAATTGGCATTACAGGCTTCTGTCCTGACAAAGCTAGCTTGTTCCTGGAAGAGACTTCCTATAACGATTTCTCATTAAACAAGATACAGTCAAAATTAATTTTAATCAATTTCAATTTTCATGTGTTCCTGAAACCCAAAATAATCACCCATTTATACTAAAAAACCAAAGCCTTTTAAAATGGACATATGTATGGTGAATGAAAAAAGGTAAATGTAGGAAACGTGGTGGACCTATAGTTTTCCCATGATGCACTGCCCCTCAAGTTTCAATAAAGTTTTATGATGGTTTGCTATTTAAGGTTCAGTGGAAGGGTGGTCAGTTGTGGTGGTAGTGGTCACTCCCTGTGTTTTCCAGACAGCAACCTGTCAGCCTGTGGGTAAAGCTTGGTGATGGTGTTTACTTATTTAGTTAAGAACATTCATGTGTTTATTTGTTGTGTAGTCAATGGTTGTGTGTTTAAGAAGAAGACACAGTTTCACTGGTGTGGTTTAGTTTGTTCACCACTGGGGGAATTGTGCTGTTTTTGCTGCCATTCTGTCTGACTGAGTAGGTTTTGCACGTGCATCCATGCGTTCTGCCACATGTGCTGTTGAGACACATTATAGTGTGAGAAATGCTGAATTTCTGGACTCCTCTCCCAAGCTGCTGGGATAAGCCAAGATTACCAAGCTTATAACAGGTGAATCTAGCAAACAAGGAGTAATGGAGAATGAGAACTTATTGCAGAATGAGCCAAACTATAACTACAAAGTAGACTGCCTGGTGGCTCTGATCTTCCACCACAAGAAATGTTGGGTAATTCGAAGTGGGTGTATTCAGTTAAACCCTTCAAAACCTTAAGTTCTCATAAACCAAATGATTGCATGTTTTTGATGACTGTGTCAAGAAATGTCAGTTAATATTCAAATGTATGGCAGTGTAACTAATAGTTCCATTTATCATCTTACACCTGAATGACCAGTGATGTCATGTGTTCATATTTCAGTACCAAACTGGCTGACATGTTGTTGTTTTGTGAAGGAATCTTGTGTTTCGGGGTGGTCAACAGAGGGGTCTGCTATTTTTGGCTGTAATGTTCAGTCAGGCACAAAGGTTGTTTATGCAAATCATAAGCTGCATCAAAGAAATATGATGCAATTCCACAAAAGCAGAGGTTTAAGTCAAAATTGTATTTGGCACATTTTTCCCAGCCTGATATATCATAGACCATTGACGAACAAACTTGTTGTTCTGTTGTTATACATTGCTCTATTATTCAGCTGCTTAGCACTGGAATTGAAAGTCCACAGTTTGAATTGTGACATCGCATGCTGAACACGAGATGTTTCCAGTCACAGGGATTCCAGAACAATTCTTGCCAGAGCACATTTTAATTTTCCATTGATGAACCTCAGCTATTCTGCAGGTAGTAGATACCCCTAAAAGCGAATCCATTTCAATTATTGCACTTGTACCCGTTCCTCCACAGCTGTCTGAGAAATTTAACCTGGCCAACACACCTTGAGGTTCATAGCCTGTAAAGAGAACGACAGTAACAGTGCCTGGGCGAGAGATTTGCCTGATCTGGACTTTACATCTTGCTATTTGTCACCGAAGACTGGCCTGTCTTCATTTAACAGCTGACACAGTAGCTCAACTCTTTTACTCACTGTCTCTTCACATTCTTCCTCTCAACCTAGAAACTGGTTCTTCACAACAGTGTGTTTACATTTGCAGAGACTTTTACATAAAGCAGCTTATACTGATGTACCCATTTGGACAGCTGGGTAAATTTTACTGTACTAATTTAGGGTAAGTTGATCAATAGTACAACAGCAATTGCTGGGATTTGAACATCGGTACTTTTGAGTGCAAGGCAACAGCTGTAGTCAGTACTCCACCTGTACCAGGTTTGTAAGTAATACTACTGACGTTTACTTTCAAGGTTTAAAAATCTCTGTACTTTAAAAATGCTCTGTGCGATTAACTGAGAAGATTCCACTTAGGCTACATTTGTCAGCTCTCCTTTGGGAATTTATATTATTTGCCTGTCAGAACAGTGAACAAACAGTCCAGGCACAGAAACAAGATTTAGCTTTGGGAATAAAAGTTACCAAAACATGCTGTGCTCCACAACACTATGATGAAATATCCATAAAACAGTACTGATACCTCGTGAGAAACCCTAGTCTGTATTTAATGGGGTAAAATGTACAGGGAAAAGAATTGTGATTTTCTTTTTGTTTTGTTTAACAAAATATATAAACACAATATACAGATTTCATAAATGATCATTCAGTACAATATATACATTTAGACTAGAAAAGACTTTCTCTTGTGAGAGTTATGTCCATGTACCATATCAGCACTTGCTGCATATTATTGGATCTATCATTGACAGATAAAGAACCATAATATTTAACAAAGCAGGTTGTAAATAATGCTCTCTTTTAAGTTGACAGATTTAAAATTACTCATGAAAATAAAACCACACAAAATCCAGGGATCTTGGAATGAAGATGGCAGCTGGAATTGTTAGTTTAAGGACTGGCCAGGAGACTAAAGTGGTAAAATCTAGACAGCTTATTGTTTAAAGTGTTTAAAGGAGACATCAGATTCCCTCTGAAACACCAGTACCTTTGGAATGACACGTCAGTTAGCAGCACTGAAATTGAATCAATTAAACTCAGACTCAAAGTTGCTTTCATATAATTTCAGTGCTTCAGTTTGTCATGATCCACACGTTCAGCTCCCCCATTTATAATAAAGAGTAAACAGCAACTATGCTTGTGGGAATTTAGTGTAGCTCACCTTGCTAACTGCAGTATTACACTTCACAATCACTTACACACCCAGAAATAATTTTTCAAACTTTCGAATTTTAAATGATTCATCTTATTGGAACGATCACATCATATACTAGTGAAGCTGTATATGGTATTTTATGGTAGAATTATATGGCATTTAAAGGTAAAGTACTGCAAAATAAAAGTGTAACATAGTTCTAGAATAAAATATATAGCATCACTGGTGTATGATGTAGTGGTCCATATGGCCAAAAGCCTTATAAGTCTCTGCCAAGGTGGTGGACCTCTTCTCATCCTGGAAGCAAAGGCTTAGTGTGGAAGAAATGGTTACAGTGGACATAGTGTTAGTGTCATGGTAAGTGCCCACTGGCCCTGTGGTAAAACAGTGATTTGTCCCCCTGTCCCCGGTCCATGACCACACCTGAGCTCGAGAGAAATCACAGCCGGAAGACAAGATGTTGGGGCCTTCAAGCTGCTGCGGAGCATCTGTAGTTATTATTGTTCAGTCTCACAGGAGAACTTTGACTTTGCTCACAATTTCTCAGCATGATACTGACTGTGAAGGATGTGTTAGCATGAATAAATCATATCATCTCGGTTGAGACAGAAGGTGGTTATAAATGCCTTTCACACCATTACAATGAGTTAACCTGGTAAAGTGGTGTATTTTGATCAGATTTTGAAAGTAGGTCCTGGGGGAAAATATTATTATTCTTTCTTTAACTGCCATTTTTGTCCAAGGCATTTTACAGCGTTAGGTTTATACATTAAGCAACTTACAATAATTTACCCATTTTTCACCAGAATATTCTAACTGTACCAGTTGAGGGTAAGCAGCTTGATCAAGCAGATAACAATAGGAAGAAGTGGAATTCAAACCTGGAACCTGGAAAGCAGTGGCTATAACAATGCTGTTGCCCACCACAAAGGATTTATGAAGACGTGTTTCTGGAAATTTTTTGCTGCAACCATGACCAAAATCAGCTGCTCTGTTCAATGTCTTAGGGGATAAAACCATTGCGACGTTTGTACGTGTAGACCTAACCAGGGGTTTGAGATGCACTAGAGGCCTTTCAAGGGTTTTCATGATGTGTGTTCACTGCTGACATAGGACTGCCAGAGAAATGCCAGATCACAGGGATGTGCGGCAATACAAATGTCCAGCAAGTCCGCTTCTTCCACCTACAATGCAAAAAGTAAGAAGTCAGATCTGCTGGGAATATTACTAATCCTGATACTGATTATTGCTGCTAATATCTGATACCATCATCAATCCAACATTTAGATGTGGAAATATGTTACCCCTCAATTTTCAGACAGTAAGTTTTGATGTGAAAGTAGCATAATCCCCGTGGCAAATGACCCAGAAACTGGTTGAGTGTGATGCAGGAGAGCGTGTAGAAGGGAAAAGCTGACAGCGACCTCGCAGTGTGAATTCCATCAAAGTGCATATGCAAAATGAACTGAATCAATCCAACCACCCATCCATTATCCTTAACTGTTTTATCCTGGTTAGGGTGTCTGGGCACTAGGCTCTGAAACCAACCACTAGATGGAAATCCAGTCCTGAATCCTCAAAAGTTTTCCAAAATTCCTTAAGTTTTTTTTTTCATGAAATTGAAACAGTTTCATGAAACTGTTAATCTGAGAATGATTTCATGTGTCAGGGAGAAAAAAATTGCACTTGTCTGATTTACAATACAGGTTGTCACACAGACACACTAAGCTCATCTGTCTGTCAAAAATGGTTTAATATTCTTTTAAGAAAAGCCCGTAAGTCATCGGAATGTGTGCGGTGTAACTGCATTATGGCCTCAGTGCATCCTAGGAAGCCAAATCCTGTATGGATGAGGTTGAAGTTTCATTTCGTTGGGAGTATAAACATGGCACAGCAAAGCTATAAACAGAATTAAACTCCCTCAAATATATTGACAATGCATATTTTTAATATTGCTGATTACTCAGTGAACAAGCTTGAACGTAGAAGAAAACAGCTGATACACAGCAGGGTGAAAGTGCTCAGAGCAGCACCTACACATGCAGCGGTCCTGGGAAAAGAGGGTGGAAACTGAGCTGAACTTTACTAAAGGGCCTTACACTATAAGTGTTATCATATACTGTAAATACTTTGTAAAGTAATTGTAAATATTTTGTATAATTTTTGTAAAAGTGTTGAAGAACATCAGCACCTCTTCACATATAATGTCCTTAAATGTATGGTTTGCATTGATGAATTATGCTTTGAAACTGACTCTCGTATCTGAAAATGTCAAGGACTTTATTTGAATGTGTTTTATTGTTGGCTCTTTTGCATAAAAAAGCCTTTAAATAGGAATGTTAAACAGAGAAATGGCAAAAATTGCACCAAGGAGGTACTTTGAGTGGTGCGTGAGGCTTGCAGCTCTACCAGCTTTTTGGGCTTTCCATTCACGGAGCGAGACCTGCATCGCAGGTGAGAGAGGCTCTCCTTGAACATGCGTGTTCCCTTTGGCAATGACATTCTATCGCTTTATCTTCACCGCCCATTCAGGACTTGCACAAACAGGCAACATGGCCACAAGGTCAAGTGATACTGCTTATCAATTGGCACAAAGTCCTTGACTGGCCAACAAAGACATCTACACACACATGCGCTTGCGTCTTCTCAAGCTGAACCATTTTTGGGTCTTACGTGTAGGAATGCATTCAAAGGAAATACAAAGGCGCTGCTCCCTGACATTGAGTGAGGTGGAAAGCAATCATGACGGTAGGCTTGGAAAAATTCACACACATATTTCCTTTGCTCCCCGCAGGACTTTGACAAAGGCACTTTATACTACTCTTGGGCAAATGGGCAAAAATAAATAACATACAAAATACAGTATTTACTGACCAACAGATCTTTGGTCAGCATTGTAATAGTTTAAGATATAAACCCCACGTTTTAAGCAATGTTTAAAGGGTCAGTGAAACAAATAATTATAATAATTCAGGACCTGGAAGTTTGTCCAACAAGCAGTGCAATGAGAATCTGTCCAACACAAGGCCTCTCTGTATCTATCAAGCTCAATGCCTGCTGTTCTTTATATACAGCTTTGCTTTTCAAGTCGCGGATTTGAAATTTGCCACACAGTTACTTCTCACCCTTAGTGAGGTTTTTGCACAGTCAAGTTCATTAAACTTGAAAAAGGCCACTTGTGATTTTGAAAATTGTATTACTGTGTGCACGTCACTATGGCCAACGTGCGCATTCCTGTCAGTGCCATTCACATGTTCGACCCCAAGAGCCAGTAGCTGTTCGATATGAGCAAGTGAAAATACAAAAATGAATGTGCCACCAAGTATTAGGTGAAGGCTCCCAATATTTTTTTCCATACTATTTTCATTAGTTTTATTATTTCAGATATATTAAGTCATAAATCAAAAGCAAAGTTCCTGTTCTGTTTAATGTGAATTGAAGAGTGGTGGATACTAAATACTTTGGCCAGTTTCAACTCATTTCAGAGAAAATGTGAGTTTTTGTGAAAAAGTGGAAGGGTACCAATACCTTCAGCCATGTCTGGAGATGCTCAGTACATAATAGGTTAATATGAGTGTGAAGAGCTGCTGCTTTGTCAGGACTGGTCTTCACACTGGTGTAGCCTGTTTCTCTCATGGTGCACCAAACACCTCTGGGAGACCCTCATTACTGTCACTGAGGCCCCTTTGCTGTTTATTCCCAGTCAGCATTAGCTGCAAATGACACTGTAGGGTACATTGTCACTGGGAGCCTCCGAATCCATTTTATTGAGATTTTTCTCACAAAGCTTCACCACGTTGTTTTCTAGCATTTTATACTACAGTGTGTTTATTTGGGTTATAGATATCAATATCTTTTTATGCAAAGATTTAATTCTGCTGGAGTCTGTTTCCAACTTGTCAAAGATATACTGCAACTACAGCGTAAGAAACAGGTTGTCTGGGGGAAAAAACCATCTCTGTGTGGTTGCAGTTTGTTGAGGACATCTGATAACGTCTCCTCAAATGGCATGAGAGATAAAAGAGTGAAATGGTGAAATAGATAATCCTGGTAGTTCTGTGGTTCCCACACCTGTAAACTCAGCAAATTCACTGTGGTTTGTAAACTCTTGTTGACCCAGCACTCCATTACTCCATCTGATGGTAGGTGGGAATCCCACGGGCATCACTGAACCTGTCTTCTCCACCATTCATGTCTCATAAAGTATAAATATTCAAGCATTGCTTTGCATTTATAACAACCTCCCTGCAGTCCAGAAGCTCCTCGCTCTTGTCCTCATGGACATCCCTCTAATACTTAGAGACAGAGGTTTTGGGAGTACTGTTCACTCACAGTGGCACTGACAGTTTGATTTACCACAGTGTGTGGATTTCTCGTTCAGGGCCTGTCAGAACCGCACTTGTCTCCCTGCACTTTGGACCTAGTGACAGCAGGAAGCGGCTGTCACCACTCAGGACATCACATGGATGCACCGTGGTTCTCCTCAATGGCATGCTCTGCCTGTGTTGAGACTCAAATTTGAATTCAGAGATGCTGGACTGGCAGCTGTGACTGGTTCTACTGTCTGGATTTTCTGCAAGCCATAATCTGGACGTTTCCACACCTGTCATAATGCAGTGCTGCCATAGCAATATAGGCCATATTGTTCCAGAAGACCATGTTTTTCACTGAGGCTGAAGAAACAGATCAACACCAGAAGATAAGTTTGTGTGAAACAGCACCAAAGCTTACTGTACTGCATTTACTGCTTTGCTAAGCAGTAATATACCAGTTTGGGTTACAGCATCAGTATTTTATTGTAGAGAATTAAATTTTTTTTCCAAATAGCTTCAGCTTGTTGATCATACACACATATAGCTCCACGCAGTGGTCTCTTTTCAAATCCACATTCGAATGCCACTGTTAATGTCATGTCGACAAGTTGTTCAAATTTTTATGGTACCGCTTAGCTTTCACTATGATGTAGTCCGATGAGCTCCCTCTATTCCTAAGAGCTGCTGAATCCTTTTCAGCATTTCAGTGTCTCAAAGGACCCACTGGATTTAAATCATATAAACTTACATCACACCATCTCCCAGAATCACTTTCTTATTCCCTTAATTTACAAGGTGTATTTGTAAATTCGCCTGCAAAAGTGGTGCAATGGAACAAATTGACTGCACTTTGACAATCACATTTGTATTTCTGTTTGCTCATGAAGCACAACTTTGTTTACTCACTTTGCAGAAAAGTGTGTGCAAAAATGAACACGTAAATGTACAGCTACACATTCACACATTTTTAGATATATGATGATACACGAAAACACTGTGGACAAAGAATATAAATCTCTTCTTATTGTATATGAAAGGGTTATATATTTTGCATGTGTATGTTAACATCCAGAGGATGTATAGAATGCATGTGGAACAATACTGTATACACAGAACCTACTCTAAGTTCCACCCTCAATGAAAATATTCTTTATTTATGACTAATTTATTTTTCCTTCTGTTTTTCCTGAGATCCTGAGATACACTGAGATCCTTTTTACGTGTTCATTACTTTTAAGGAGTGAGGGTGTGCAGGCTGATATCATTTACTTTCTGCGTTGCTATGGTGAAGAGCCAAGGGTGTATCTGCCAGGGGGTGTGGTGCTATGTGCACGGAGATATGGGACGGGAGCAGGGGAAATAACAGGAGATGTGACACTGCTGGGGGGGCAAGGTGACACAATGAGCAGCAGAAGGCACTGCAGTGACACTAACAGGGGTGGACAGGGAGAAGGAGCCTGCATGGACCCATGGAGTCAGTGAACCCCAAAGCTCATTGTCACTAACACTGGCGCATACATGGGCAGAGAGTAGCCACTGTCCCCCAGCCTGGAGACCCGCAGGGTATTGGTGGCACCGGACCTCGGCCAGGAACCAGCAGGGCTTCAAGTAAGCAGACAACTGTTTCCTGTGAAAAGTGAAAGCTGGAACTATGAGAATAGTGGGCTAAAAAATGTACATGGTCAAAAAAAATCCAGACATGAGAGAAAATGGTTGACGGCATCTGTTGCAGCAGATACAGTCACTGGCTGGTAAACATTGGCGTCATGGGTGCAAGTACCAAAGCTGTGCCTGGAAAGCACACCAATCAAGACCTGTCATTGGCACCATTAGACAATTTTGAACTAGCAATATATTATTATATTTGTAAAAATTTGTTGAAATAACACTTTACATATTAAAAATAAGCAAGAGAGGAGATAAATTCAAAAAAACCTCTAAGAATATTTGTAGCAGGCAGAGGAGTAGCCATGTCCACCCAAAGGATTATGGGCTGGATGGATGGATTTAAAATGAGAGACTGGCTTTAGCTTTACCTAATACAAAGTGAACACTGTGTGAAGGGGAACAAAGCCGGCTTTTAACATGAAAACTGCAGCACTGCAGGCAGGGTGGCATCAGAAGACAAGATCTGGAGGCTTTAACACATTTTGGCCCTCAGTTCTCACAGAGGATTCCAGGCTCAGCTATCCAGCTCCCCAGCGGAGATGCGCTCGTCTCCAATGATGGCCAGGGGACAGCATGTTCAGCATATGGCCAGACAAGGAGCTCCTTCAGCTGGACAGCAGCAGGTGATGTCAGCCAACATGGCTCCAGGGACGAGCTCTGTGATCTAGTGTGACTTGAAGCTGTGCCAAATTTTAAACAGCTGGTGCCTTTTCTCTGCTTAATACCACAAAACTGACATGTAATAAATTGTCTAACAAAAGAAGAAATTTGAGTGTAAATTCTGTATGTGTGTCAGATTCATTTTACATATGACAGTTGAGATAACCACGGTGGTGCAGTGAATAGTTTTTTCTTGATGTGGGTTTCGTCCAGGGGCTCTAGATACCTCCCACAGTCCAAAGACATGCGTTCCAAGTTAACTGGTTTCACTAAATTGCCCATAGTGTGTGTGCATGTGTGTGAGTGAATGTGTGAGTTGGCTGGCGTCCCATCTGGGATAATTTCTAGCCTGATGTCCAGTGATTCAAGGAAAGGCTCTGGACCTCTGCCCACTGAGTCCTATTCAGGATTAAGTGGTTAATGAAAATGGATGGATGGTCCTGCAGTGTGTGTGAATGACTGTCCTGTGGTGGACTGGTGTTTCATCTATAGTGTGCCCTATCTCACACTCTCTGTTCCTGTGATTGACTCTGGACCTCTGCAACCCTACACCAAATAAACCGTTATTGATGATGGATGGATAGATGGATAGATGGAGGGATGGATGGATGGATGGTCTCTGTTGAAGAAGTTAAATAAAATGCTTTCTAATAATAAAACACCTGCACCGATCTACAGTTTCAGTGCTGGTTTGCATTAATTTGACATCACTTTCTCTTTGTAAGGTAACCATCATATTTTTCACATATAATCTGTAAGTGAGCAGCAGGGTTCAGTTCTCCATTTTTTTGCAGTTTGTCATTAAATACAAGAATTGGAGTTCTGTTTTCCTGCCACAAGTACACTGTATATGTCAATGTGAAGTTAGAATAAAAAACTGCATACATTTTTGACTGTCTACCACTTTATCAGCTAATAAATGTAGAAAAAGACAGAAATATAAAGATATTTCTATAAAGAGATAAATATCTAAAAAAGGTGATCCATTTTCAGCTTGTCTTTGTCTTCCATTTTAAAGGTAGAACATTTCTAGGTTATTCCAAGCTGTGCACCTGAGTTGTTGGCAAGGCCACTTTTTGGACTAATTCCAATATATCAAGGCTGTGCGTATTATTTATAATAAATTAACTGCCAGGCCAAAAGTGCAGAATAACTGGATGAAACTGAAATGTTGATTTTTGTCAGAAATCTGTGCTCCCTCACTTTTTCATCACATCAAAGCAATTTATTTTATTTCTAAGAATGTTGTCAAAACACATTTGAATGATTAAATACTTTTAGCCTGAATGGTACAAATTACATGTAAAGCTGCTGTATTACCAGTTCCTTAGGTTATAAAAAAAACACATTAAAATGGAAACGGTGGTTTTTTTTTTTAAAAAAAATTAGTCAGATTTAGATTTGGGTTCATTTCTGAATTTGAAGCAGAAAAAAAAATCACGTTGTGTACAAAAGACTAACAGGGAGCTAAAAATACTAAAATACCACTTTGTAGTAAGGTTTAAAAATCCTTCACAGTCTTGTCCTGTCATAAGTGTAAGTTACTGCAGATATTTAACAAGGTAAAACTGATCAACAATCAAATTGTTTTTTTACTAACCTTATTTAAGCATACAGAAACAAGTTAAAAACAATAAACTCAAGGCTACTGCAGGGATCACTTTCTTGATTCTTGACCCAGGATGAACATTCTAAAGGGTTCATAAGCTTTCTGGCCCCTCTGTAATGTAATAACCTCTTTACAGTCTGGAAACAAGGACTGTTTGTGTAAAATTATGATCTCAGAGGTTTCGGGTTGGATCCCTCTCTTTTAACAGGAAGGTGGTAGATATTCCTTTACGCAGTGTATTAAAACACCCAGTATAACTTTGTATAACAAAGTCAACTATATACTGTGCTTTTCTCTTCCTCTGCATCAGTTCCACAGCCACAATCATTGACTCAAATAAATACNATAACTTTGTATAACAAAGTCAACTATATACTGTGCTTTTCTCTTCCTCTGCATCAGTTCCACAGCCACAATCATTGACTCAAATAAATACATATCAAAAGTGAAATAGCAGGTTGAGAACTATTACTAATTTACTTGACACTTTTCTCTAAAGTGACTTTCAGTGTTAAGCTTCTTACAGTGATCTATCCATTTATATAGCTGGGTAATTTTTACTGCATCAGTTCATTTTAAGTACTTTGATCAAAGGACCTAGAGCTGGATGACAGATTCAAACCTGGGTCCTTTAAGTGCAAAGTTACACCACCTACCACCCTATAATGCTACAGTTTTTAAATACACTAAAATATGTACCTGCAGGTTACTGAAATTATGTACAGTAAAAAGATTCTGTAACACAAACACTCTGATATTAGTGTAAGAAAGTCGTCCTGCAATCAAATGAAGATCATCTCATGCCAAATGTTTGCTAGCAGCACTGCGCAGTACCTCTAAAGACCTCTTAATATAAAACACAGAGGCCTTGTGAGGCCCGCAGACCCCGTGTCACACCCCACACCCCCAGGACAGGCGCCGGACCTCTGCCACCTGACACTGAACTTGCGAAAATACAGCAGATGTCAAAAGTCTACACACCATCTTCGAAATGTCGTTTTGTTGACGTAAAGATTGAAACAAGGGAAATCACAGTACTTTTCACCTTTAAGAACCCTTTCAACCAACAAGTGAAAAACAAAAGGATGACTTTTAGCAAAAAAAAAAAAATTACAAATAAATAATCTTTGATGCCTAACCTTAACCAAAAAGGGTGCACACCCTTTACAGTGGGTCATCGGCAATATTGTTCGTCTGGGAACTCTTTTTTTAACAGTGGTACATCATACGTCTCACAAAGGGAATAACGGGACAAATTAATCCTGCAATACGTGGGATGGATGTAAATTTTGTGCCCTGCGACTTGTCCCACAGAATATTTTTGACAGTGCTTGTACCGAACATAAAAGCTTACAGTGAAAAAAAAAACAAACAAACGTCGCACCTCTCTGCTCTCCCTCTCCTTCTCCATCTCTCCCTTTTTTCTCTCCCTTGCTCATCTCCAGCAGTCCCACATGCAGCGACAGTGATGAATGTCTGTGATCCGCACAGTACAATATGTCTCTGGGCAGAATAGATCCGTGCACCCGGCGGAGAGAGATGATTTAGGGGTCCGCTGTCACCGTAGCTCCGCCTCTGCCCTGGTATTTCACCTGCCGCAGGGAGACGTTATTGCCGCCGATGAGTTTCCTTTTCTCCAGTGATAACCCAGGTCCCTGCCTTTCAGTCACTGTCACCATAATGGCCTCCGTCCCATTCATCATGGCTCTTTCGCTCTGCAGTTCTTCCGGTAAAGAGGCACCGAGTTGAGATCTCTTTTAAAACCGGCAGCTCTCCAGAGTATAAGAACTTCTAAAGCACCTGAACAGTCAGAGGCACCTTTCTCATCGTAGGATTTCTGGATGGCGGCTCAGAGCTCCAGTAATTGTTCAACACCTTAAAATCAAATTAAAACTGAAGCAACTGAAAAAACCACCTGACCACTGAGGACCTGTGTGCTTGTTGCACTGAAAATACAAATAATATATCAATTACTGGGTTGGTTTTAGTGCCTATCCAACAATATTAATACACTATAAAAGTAAAGAAAACATAAATGAAGAAAGCGCTTAAAGTTTTGTTTCAAAGGGCCAGAATGAGCAAATTAAAAGCTAAATTAAGTAAATTAAGGTGAAGTGAAGTAAGGGTTACCCAGAGCAGAAGAATAGGAGCATAAATATGTATATATACCTGTATCTACAGGTCACTTTCACTGAGACTCAGGTCCATATTGCTGCTTTTTTTGTGGCTGTTTTTGGGGGAAAAAATTTTGGACAAAAAGTTGGTGATCAAAACCAAAATGACTCAAACCCTAAAATCAAGGCGACCTGTAATGTATATGTCATATATTTTTGTTCTTTGGAACTTTACGAGCGCTTTTAACTGTTGTACATACGACATACAAGCAGAAAGACTCATGCATAATAAACAGACAACAGCAAATGAAGTAGAAAAGGTACAAAAGAGAAATATTAAGAGTTTTTTCCTTTAAAGTGTATATTACTTCTGGATTTAAACCATTTATTGCGTCACTGAATACTGTGGCTCCTCTGTTCTGAAGGAACTTAATAAGATCAAGAATCAAGAACCATTTATTGTCGTACTGCCTGTACAACAGGTGTACAAGGTTAGAATGAAATGAAGCTCTTCCTGGTACTCAGTGCACAGTAGAAAAAAGGAAAACAGAGATAAACAAATATAAAATAATAGATAAGTATAAATATGGAGGTAAATGGAAAAGATAAATATAAAAGATACATGAATATAAAAAGACAGGTAAAATAAAAGAGGTTAAAAGAAAAAAGAATATAGAGATGTGTGAACATCAGTGCAGACATCATAATATAATGAAAATGCATAAACAGACAGCATTTGTCAGTGGTGGTGGTCAGTGTCAGTGGTCAGAGGTGATGGTAGTGGTCAGACCTGAGCTGTCAGAATTTAGCATAAGAAGCATAAGCATATTCCCAGGATGACCAGTAAAGGTGAGAAGGTTATTCAAGGTCAGAGTATGACTTTGCCCCAGTTGGATTTTGCAATTGGAGACTCTGAGTCCTGGTAGGAGTCACATACAGGTTTAAGTCCCTCTGCGGGTCCTGCATGGTGTTGGAGAGCTATACACAGCGAGTGCACTTCTGAAGGTCTTACTGTCACTGCACCAAGCGGCTGCAGTGGTCATAGTCCTGCGTTTACCTGGGTAGTCCAGGTTTGCCCATTTGAACTCTTAAAAGGGTTCCTACTGTTAACCCGTTGGGAACTGGACTATTAATTCAACATATCAATAGCTGGAGAAGTGACAAAAGCCGTTATTTACTTTGCATAAACGCATCACCAAAGCCATTCAAAAATTAAACTTTCTCATTTAATAGACACAGTTCCCTGCCAAAGCACAACTTATCACGATTTACCCGTTTATTCAACTGGAGCAATTCAGTGAGCCTTTGAACTTTTCTCAAAGGTTTGCTGAGTTGGTTGTACCTGCCCTGGAAGGTGAGATTAGAACCTGCACCTTTCATGTCCAAAGGTGGCAGGTGTGACCAGTGGACCTCCTGGTGGCCCAAAACAATTTACTCACTTCTAGATTCAGCAGTGACAGACAAACTAGGGATTTGCATACGTAGAAGGACAATATTAAAATAATTATCACTCTCAGCATATGAATGCATACAACAGAGCACATTAATAAATCATTTCAAATTATTGAGAAAAGGATATTGATTTATGTTGGATCATAATCAGTACAGAAATATATTTCTCTCTTAAATTATATAATATAGCAGGGGAACAAACTGTAATTTGACCACCTAATGAATCGGAATGAATGTCCATGTTCAACTTGTGCTAAATCTTAGATATTTATGCAACACTCATTTGCCAATAATTAATATATTTTATTAGTGCAATGATTTAAAAATGTATTGCTGCTACAACACTAAAACATATTTAAGAAAAATTGTTTTGAGTTTTATTTTGTTTCTGTGTTCTGGTCTAGGCACCACCCACTGCCGTGCTGGGAGGTCTGGGGAACATAAATGTGGGGATGGAGACGGCAGGGGGTCCCCCCCACTGCTCACAGCAGCACTGGCTGTTAAGCGGATAATCCACTCCTGTAAACATGCTGTTGCCCAATGGAGCCTGTAGAGCTGAAAAAGCAGGTGGTGAAACACGACACAGATCAGTTTATGTTTGTGTTTCTCTCTCCAGAGCAGCTGGTCGTGGTGGTTATAAGAACTGGATAAACTGGTGGAAAAGTCAAAGTTCCAATGGCACCATCTTCCATCGCCTATGAAGGCAATTCATCCCTGAACACGCCTTTGTAAGATGGATTTTCAGAAATCAGACATAATTGCCAATAATTTCAGCGGTAAAAACGCTATGTTCCTGAGCCCCAAAACTGACACCGATTTATGTTAAAATATCAGCAGTTCTAATGAAAATGGACACAAGTGTTTCTGTTGTTAGCAGTACACGTTAGAAGGCAGATAGATTAAAAGCCAATTTCCCTTCATTAGTTACTCTTTGTCCACCTGCAGTCATTCACCCAAAAAGCTGACATGACTTGGACAGACCAGTCAGGGCCTGAATAGGAGGAACTGGCAAGCAAAAGGTAATGGAGGTGAAGAACAAAGCAGTATGAGACAAACTAACTGAAGACTACCATGAGGTGGTGAGGTGGCTCTGGACCACTCAGCTCTCAGCAGAAGGGGCAAAAAAGAAATTTCTTGTGGAAAGTGAACACTTGTAACTCAAATAGGTGTATTTGCAGGTGTTACTGCCATATTTTGCTGACACTTTCCTCCAAAGTGACTTACAGTGCTACTTTAATTTACACAGCTGTGTAATGTGCTTTACCTGACACACCTGCCACTGCATCATGGGAGTTGTGTCAGCTGTCACAATAAGAGTAAAGTATCTGGTGGCCATATCTCAGTGCTGAGGTTCCCCCTGCCAATGATGAGGAGAGGCGATCCGGTACTAAAGCATCTCTTCACTGGAAGGAACTTCAGCCTGTGTGTCGCACAGCCCCAGCTACAGCTGCGAGGCCTGAAGTCGGCTTCAAGGCAGCGGACAGTGCATCCTGTTCCAGAGCAGAACCTCTTGTGTAGGCTGCCGGAAAGCACAGCACGCAGCTGATAGCTCGGGGGTGTTCTGTGCTGCAAGGACACGGCAGACTGACACAGGGAAATAGAGGCACTTAGTGCTGCAGCAGAAGAAAATATTGCACTAAATCAGGCCTGATACTTAACAGGTCAATGCCTCTTAAGGAAAGAGTGGTTCAAAGAAATGCATAAAGCTCAATTTCTGTTTCTTTGTTCTTCATGCATGGCTTTGTTTTTCAGTCACAGCCATGAAATTTGGCACAAAGCTACATCTTGCCCTATGTGAGGTTTTTGCATAGTCAACTTCATTAAAGTCAAAAAAGTCTATATACTACCTTGAAAATTTTAAATTTGGTGTCTGACAAAGCCTGGAGAAGGAAAAGGGAGCATTAGCTCATGAGAACAAACTCAGAGATAATGTAAGCATTTTGGGGTTTCCCTGGTGAAGACACCATCCCTTTGCTGAACACAAAACAATTCCATCCCTCCAGGCGCTGACAACAGCTCTGCAGGATTGCTGCCATTGCCATCTACAGAGAAAGACAGAGTGCTTGCGCATCCGGCATAACAACTGACGGCAAAGCTCCCTCTGGCACTTTTTACCTCGGTAATAATGAGACAATTCGCCAGCAGGCGCATGCAGGTGGGAGAGCTCTTGGTACCAAGTCTCCTGCGACCTTCCCAGACATCTTCAGCGTCTCTGTGGCTGGCACTGCGGTTCACGTCAGCACGTTATTCGCTGGCTAATATAAACACACAGCTCTCGAACAGCACTTAACCAAGGCCTCCTGGAAATCAATGGCTAACAGAAAAACTCAGACGCTTTCCTCGCTTGCTGGGGCAGTTATTGTTGTTTTTTCCCATCAGTATGGTGGAATCAGAGCCCTAGAGAATCATACTGTCAGCCAGGAAGGTGCTGAGTATCACTGGCTGCTTGAGCTCTATGGCGGGAGCGCTGTTCAACCCAAAAGGTCATCACTCAAAGCTGAACGATCCAAGTGACAAATCTGATCACATCAAAACCTTATTTCTCTGTGGACTATTGGGCCTATTGATTGAATCCAATAACAACAATAACAAACTGCATTTCCTGCCTGAAATTCCTCTAATTCCTGCAATAATTTTGTTATGGCACAACACCAGCAGCATCACTCGCCTGCTTTATTAAGCGAAACGACAACCGTTCCCCATAAACAGTTACATCTTAATTTACCCCAGCTTTGAGATAGTCAAACCTGGCAGGCAGTGTTTGAGTGCCAAGTGCCTCACCTTCATTTGTCCACAATGAGTTACGATGAGTTTAAAATACGAGCTCAAGATCTGTTTTCCTCATGTGCGGCAAAAAACACCCCCCCAGCCCGTCTCGCATGGCCGACTCAGCAGATCTGGGATCGAGATCAAAGGTTTCCCCAGCCCCGCTGGCCCCCATCTGTGTGTTCCATTAAAGAAAAGTGATGCATTTCAAAGTGAGGGGAAGCGCTGTGGACAGCTTAGGAGGAGATTTAAAGGTTTATCACAAAGTGGCAGAGGAGGATAGTCCTGCTGAGTGCTTACCTCTGCTGCAGCCCAGCTGTGGTCCTGGATCTTCAGTCTTCCATGGAAAGTCATGTTTAGCAGCCTAAGAGCATAGCTGATGAGCCATTTCTTTGTTGGCAACAATCTCAAGACTTGAATGATTTAATGTGCTGCACCTTAAGATGTCAATAAACATGTGGAACGGCACCAAGGGGCGGGAACCTTGGATTAGAATTGGTCTCTGGGTTTCCAGTATCTGCATTTGGACTAAACTGGGTGTTGAGATGAGCTGGTTGACTCCTGAAGTCGACAACCAGGGATCGAGGGGGGTAAAGAATTTTAAAGCTGTACAAAAGCGCGTAGAGTAATCCCACAATCCCATGGGGTCCAAACTCACGATATCCAAATTTCTGCTACAACTGGTATTCAAACAGAAATTTTTATCCAAAGTTTGTCCCTGATAAAATCTAAATAATTTTTTAAAAATCTACAAATGATGCACAGTAACAAACAGGGATGCATTTTCAAGGATTAATTATAATTGGGTACCAAGGGATTCCTGCATTTTGGTTTAACCACCAGACAGCACCTTTAAGTTGTTGTGCTCAGAGGCAAGGTAAAAAGTGGAACTAAAGGTCCCTTACAGACACTCAGGACAGGTAAATGATGTTCAGTAGACACTGAAGTTACAGTTACATTTTAAGCACCGTGGTCTCGGCAGCTGACAAGGAGCACATCTTGCCGTGGTAGACAGAGCCTGGAGCTCACCTGTTACAAACATGACACTGAAGCAGGAAAAAGGAGCACCTGTGGACCATGAAATGTATGTTTTGTTACACACAGAAAAAAACTTTTGCCCCATCACACATTTTATGCTATTTGTGTTGCTATTATTATTACTATGGGTGGGGGTTGAAACCATCACCTTGCAGTTGAATCCCAACACCTGCTAAGGGCCCTTGAACAGGATACTTAAGGTGAAGTACTGCAGGAAAAATTTATCCTGCTAAAGGGGTAAATCATTGTAAGTGTCTTAGCATTCAAATCAAACTAATCGACTTACAATCACGGCTGAACTGAATGAATTAATTGAAAAGAAAAGTGAAACTATTAAATCCAGATGGAAATTCAGTTTTGTTGCAGCAGTGTACAGAACATCTCAAGCACACACACAATATATGTACACACATGCATAGAAAGAACGATGGAAATAGATGAGACAAATAAGTTGCGCAAATCAATAAAGAACACGGTTGCCATGTTCAATGAACAATGGTTCAAAAACAATGGTTTGCCAGTTTATTAGGTACACCTGCTTCACACGGACTGTACATTCCAACAAGTCACATGGCACGTAGCTGCAGTGTGGTGTATAACTCAGACAGATCAGTGATTCATCAGTCATCAGGTGAGTGTTGCAATGCAGCAAAGAGAGTGACCTTAGTGATTCTGAACGTGGGATGATGTTTGGCACCAGGGGTGCCACTTCCAACATTTCCCACGCGACTGTCATCTTGGGCTTTTCAGATACAACCCTTTCCAGGGTTCACTGAGAATGGTGAGAAAAGCAAAAATGAATTAGTGATCAGTAATCCTGTGGATGAAAACAGCTTGCGGATCAGATGGGTCGAAGGAGAATGGCGAGAATCGTGCAGAAAACAGACATGTCTCAACCAGGCACTGGTGGACCCCTGATAGATGTTGGTAGGAAGTGACCTTCAGCAGCTCTACAAGAAGCACCACAAGTGGGCCAACCGGTTGCTGAAGGTGCTCCTGTGTTTGTCCAAGGTGGCCTGCAGAGGGTGTGAATCATTCTCCATGATGGACTGGAATTTGTTCAGTATCAGTTAAATTGTGAAAAAAGGGGAAGAGCAGAGCAACAAGGAGGGAGATGAAAGATAGGGTGAGGAATACTGGGTCAGGCTACAGTGCAGAGGTGGCTGCATGAGGCAAATAACAGCGCTAAGAAGAAGGCAAACATCTAGAGCTGATTTGGCAGTGATCCCCATGGAGATGCAACAAGGGATGTCTCTCCTTTCAAGTTTTGAGAATACCGTTTACTTTTTTGGGGACAGCAGGGCCGGGTTGTGGAGTTCTGACAGAAACATGCTCTTCGGAGTTCTGCTTTTTATTTTTTTTCTCTGTAGACTTTTCAAACGCAAATGTATGTGGGCCAATGAGATGCTGATGCAGCAAGAACGATGCTATGAGCTATAGCAACTGAACACCCAGACCGTGACAGTCCCTCAATTTCCCAGTCTGTGTTTTTTACCATAAAACGTTATGTTCCCATTTTGAGTAGCTGGCACTTTTTCTGTATGTGTTGTTACGCCATAATGGGACCACACACAGCCATAACCATAACCATAACCGCTCACCTCAGCCACAGATGCTAAATAGGATTCTACTACCGTTAAATGCAAAGTCTCTACAATGGAAATATGAAAATGTTTATGTTTTTTAATACAACAAGCTTGTAATTCTGCACAACGGATTTTACCTCATTACTTGGGAAAAGTGGATATAAGAATGGCAGTGGTAGGTTTTTAATGGAACACTTTAGATCCTTTTCAGGGCAGTTCAGGCTAAGCTGCACAACAATAGTCAACAGTTTGGTGAAGAGTTGTGAGAAATTTAGACAATGAAAACAGCAGTATACTGTCTGACTCTATGGAGCACATGCTCAGTTGAAGCTGAATGGGGAAACTCATTGCTGGGGGTGTTTGTAATTAACTTGGTCTGATTAATCTTTGTATTTTATAATATTGTATCTGCTACATATGATATTCATATATAGTTCATCTAAAATATTGATGTATTGCAGCATCCTATGTTATATTGTGTGTTACCTGGTGCAGATGTGCATTATTGTGACGTCCCCTGTGGCCCAAGTGGTTCAGTCCTTCCTAAAGGTGGCTGTTTAAAGGCTTCATTTGCTCTTTTGCAGGAGGCTGATTTGTAGGTTGCGTATGTGTTGTATGGAGCATATTTAAAAATATTGTATATGGTTTCTGTTCCTTTTCCACCGGCACCTATTTTGATACTTTTAGCAACTAGTGATTGTAAAGAAAACAAGTGACTAGATGGATGGAGCATTTACCACATTTACCGCATTTACAGCTTTTCCTCCAATTTTTACAAGCCTTACTGTCTTTTCAGGAGAAGCCAGCTGTCACTTATTCTGCCCAAAATGTCATAACCTGAGTCACATTATTTGTGCTTTCAATGGGCACAAGGGCACTTTTGTTAATTTTGTCCTTCATAGACAAAGAAGTTGCACATTATTATGTAGATGTACAAAAATCCACTCTAAGGTTCTAAAAACCCAGGTTTCATGACCTATCGTCTTCTCACCTCATGCTTACCTTGGAAATAATTTGAGGTTAATTGTAAAAACGCAGCGTCTCGTGTGTAATTTTGCCACACATGTTCTAAGTTGCTTTCACAGCCATTTCATGCACTCTGGAGGGAGAGGCTTGCAAAAGAGAGCAAGAGAAACTGGAAAGCAGAAAAATCTCAGTAAACATGGCTCAGTGAGCAACTCGAGGCAACAGATGCTCAATTAACACATTTCCATAATTCTCACGGTCCAGTGTGACTGGAATGAAGTCCTCGGGGTACAGCTGTTACTGAAAATCCCCAACACACATCTGAAATTTTCTTTGACATTTTGTGACTTTTTAACTGCCTGCTGCTGATCAACATGAGTAATTAAGACGCAGTTTATGGGTTTTGCTGCTTACGCTGTGGCCAAAAACAGTTCTACCTCTAAGTCTTTGAAGGATACAGGAGTGTGAACTGATACTGGTTCCTTTATTGTCATCATCATTATTGTAAGAGAAGTCCAGTCACGATACGAAGTGTTTCCTTAAAATTGTCCATTCATGTTCCAAGAATTCTTCTTTACAAGGCATTTTATTTAATACATCTGCTTTCCATGTTCAGGGACTGAATTTGGATTTTGTGGCACCTCTGTTCAGCTGAACAGCACAGCAGCACAGTTGCTATGCAGTCTTCTTCACTCAGTTTGGCTCTAGCTGCATTAACTTCCATTACCCCTCATTTGCCAGTTTTACCTGTTATCCTGGAAATCATGGGCCCCAGGTAAAAACTATGTAAAAGCTGAACAAGTGCAGCCATGTGGTGTTATTGAGTAACTTATAGATGGAAATTAATAGCCTCCTAGCCTGGTGCCCAGCTCTTCAGGGTTAGGTTTCAGACTGGTGAGAAGGACAAGTGGGTGTTTGGTTTAATTGCCTTATTATGCTGTGTTGTGATAAAATTGTTTGTCCATTTTAAATGGATTTTTTTGAGATTTTTCCCTAAATGGATGCCAGTTTTGAGGGCTCAGGAACAGTTTTACCATTTTATTATTTTGATTTGTGAGAATTCACTACACAGAGGGTTTTCCTGGAACAAATTACTTTGTTAACACTGGGATAGGGTGTGCTCCTATTTAATGTTCTGTTATATTTTTTGGCTTTTCTGCAACCTTCAGTCTTGATTAAAGGCATGAGGACTTCAGGTCAGGTGGTTTGGCAGCTCAACCTATGTCATCAAGAAAAATTGAAGGTTTTTTTTGGAGATTGACTTCATCTTAATATCATGACTCATCTTTAAAAACCCGGCACTGCTCTACTCCTTTCTATTCTTTGCAAAATATATCCCTCAGCCACTTGAAATAGTCTTGTCCAAGATTCCATGATCATACTGGATTTTTTCTTTGTTCATGTGACGAACCCCTCCACAGAGGCTTCTGCTAGAAGAATTTTATATAAGGCCAGGACCGTCTCCTTTCAGATTGACACGTTCCTGGCAGAATCACTTGCCATCTCATTCACTCCATCTGAGGAGCAGCAATGTTCTTCTTTGAATCTCACACACCGTTGGGCTGCATTGTCTCACGAGTGGAACAGAAGCACAGAGACAACTGTGTTCAGACAAACCGAGGATATCGCTGATTTTGGCGCAGAAAACAGCAAGTGGGCCCTGTGAGAAAGATAAACTTAGAGGGGCTGACGAAATAAACAGAACATGTGCAGTGATTCATTTCCCAGCTGTCTTCTTATTAATTACTGACTGAGCATTTGACTGCATCTGTGTGTCTGGGATTGTGGAAATCTGAAATAATAACACTGTCAACATGTCTTTGTCTTCAAACAACAGTTGTTTTCATAGTAGAAAGTCAGATAATAGTCAGCAGGAGGGTTATTTGGAAAAGATTATTCAAATGCTTCTCAGACCACTGTGTCTGTGTGCAGCTCTTGTTGGGCTGTCAGGGCTGCAGTTGTGCCCCCCTGTGCAGAGAGAGCGAGAGAGAGTGAGAGAGAGAGAGACAGAGAGAATGACAGAGAGAAAGGGTAGGGCGGGCGAGAGGGAGGGAGAGAGAGAAAGAAAGAAGTGGAGAGAAAGGCACAGAAAGAGAGAGGGGGAGGGGAGAGAGAAAGAGAGAGGAGGCAAGAGAGAGAATTAGAGAGAAATAGAAAGAGAGATCGAAAGAGGTGGGGAGAGAAAGATAAAGAGAGGGGGCAAGAGCAAGAAATAGAGAGAGGGGGTAGGAGTGAAAGACAGAGAAAGAGAGAGAAAGAGATAGAGAAACGGGGTGAGAGAATGAAAGAGAAATAGAAAGAGAGAGAGGTGGGGAGAGAAAGAGGTAAGGGGGGGAGAATGAGAGAGAAATAGAGAGAGAGAGAGAGAGAGAGAGAGAACACAGCTCTCTGCCAGAGATGCTGGCAGCATCAGGACCCCCTGTGAGGGCCCACTAGTCTCTCGAACAGTTTGCTACGGTGCAATTAGCACCTCATTGTCACCCGGCGACACCCAGGGGCATCACTGTGAATACTGAGTAGGATCCTGCAGAGAAACATTCTCGTGTATCAAGTTTTTTTTGGGAAGCATTCCCCTCTCACACCCAGAATACTGATCTGGCCGTGAACAAACCTGAAAACAAAGGCCTTTGGGATCTTCGCTGTACTTCTGGGAGGGTCACCTGACTGCCTGCATGCCGTGTGTGAGCCCCGCCCCCCACTTCCCCCAACACAAAGTGCATTTACCCTCGGATAATCATCAGCTTCCCCTACCAGGTTTATCTGAGGTCTCTATCCCCAGAGAGCGCAGTGATGGGGTCCCAGGACCTGATTTGGCCTCACTGGGATTCAAGCACAGCACCTGTGTCAGGAAGCTACCCCTGGAGGGCGGTAGCGCCACTCAGGGGGATGTGGGCTCACAACAGGGCCACAGAGATTTATTGCAGACTCACGGGTAACAGCAGAGAAAGCCCTTGGGTGATCCAGCAAGTGCAGACTCTCGGGGAGGTCTGGCGACTCCCTCCCTCATGGCTTTTCCTTAATACACAGTCTGCTAGAGCAAATCCACAGGTTCTTCTCTGATGGTAGACCCCTGCAGACAACTCACAGCCCGTTTTTGTGCAGTCTTCCATCGAGGACACGAGGGTTTTCTTACAAATTTCTCAACTCTCACAGTGGACTGTATGAGATAGCTTACAGAAAAACCCAAAAGATTTTCATTTGGACCAAGAAAACAAACCCCTCCCCAATGCAGCTTCATTGTGTCACTTACTTTGTTTTACGTCTCCTGCATCTGCTCTTGTTTATTTGTCTGGCTCATCTGCTGTCCTGTCATGTCAAGATTTTCCAAAACGTGTAGCACTTATTAGTTATTTCATTACTGTTACATAATTTCACCATCTGGAACAACTTTCTCTGGTCTGACTACTGATCTTTAGAAGAAGCATATGAATATTAATTTAAAGAGTGGGGGGAAAATGGAAACTGCCAGTCTTTGGGACTTTTTCCTTTTTTGTAAGTGTGCCAAGCAGAAATGATGGATCGAATCCGTTGATGGCGCCATCAATCTTCCTGGAAAATGACCCTTCTGGATGTCCAAAACGGCCATTAATTGATAAGCGAGCAGCCAAAATGAATCTGGGCTTTTAGCAGTGCCACAGCTCCCAAGTGACCAGACCATGAGAGAGATGTTCTCGTTGTTTATGGCAAGTCTGAGCAAAAAAAAACTACCTCTCTGGTGGTTCTCTTGCTGGTCCATATTAATCTTTTTTATTCATATGACCCCTTTAATACAATAACAGATTTGTGCAAAATGTGAGGCTACGGCTTCACTGGATGACAGCCACATGATGGTGGATGAAATACTAAATAAATAACTAATATGAGATCAACTTAGAATGAGACCGAGTTGTCATAAAAGGAGGCAAATCATAGAGGCACAAACCAGCAACTGTTGATAATAAAACTAACGGGGGGCTCTAGGAGGTGTAGTAGTTCAAGGCAATATGTTTGAATTGAAAGGAGGCTGGTTTGAATCCCACTTCCTGCTGTTGCCCCCTTGATCATGGTACTTAGGGTTAGTAATGTGTTAACTGAGCCCTTAATTGCTATTGTAAAAATTACCCAGCTGTATAAATAGGTACAACAGTGTAATAGTTTCATATTGTGGGTGACTCTAGAGAAAAGTGTTTTCCAAGGGAGACAGGTGACACCTTGATGTTGGTTTATGGACAAACGGGGGGACAGGGAGGTCCAATTATGCTATAGTGCAAATGATTTGGGTGAGTGCCCCCTCTTTTGGCCTTGGCAGAAACAGCACTGCTGCGCATAGTGTTCGAGACCCAGAAGAGGACAAAATAAACTGACGACGAACAGCTGTCTGTATATAAACATCCCAAAGCCCAACTTGCTGGCTCTGCCTGGTCCTGAAGCTTCGTGGAGCGGAAGGCCAGCTGGTGGTCCAGGTAGAGACCCGCCATCTGAGTGTCCCCCAGTGGGTTCTAAACACAGCATGGCAGTTAGCGCCTGTCAATCAGCCAGGGCTTGGGGGGGGGTCCTGTCAGGTTCGATTACGCCCCAGGAGATAAAAAAGCTAAATGAGGAGAATTGAGCCATAAACGGTGAGAGGGGCACTTTGCCAACGTGTGTCACCTTCAATCACGTCACAGCCACCACCACCCGCTCCAGCCTGGCAGCCATCGACCCCCTATCACAGTGACCATCAAACCCACAGTTATCATCACAGCACTGCAGGAAAACATTCCTGAACACCATGCTGGTTTAAACGCTTGAAATGGCTGTTTGTTTCCACAGCCAAGGAATCAGATTCACCCATTTGCACAGCTGGGTAATTTTTACTGTACCACTTCAGGGAAAGTACCTTCATCACAGGAACTACAGCAGGAAGAGGGATTCCAACCTGGACGCTTTTAATCCAAACACAGGGTCTCTGAACCACTACGCCACCTAGTGGCCTCTAATTGATCCCCCCTCATTGGTTGCTTGAGGGCTTCACCCAGGGGAGCAGCAGTCAGCCATCACACACCCTCCACCGCAGCTCATCAATGTGATTTTAACTTATTTGCAGAAATAAGTTTGCACCTTTTTCCCAGTGTAAACTATGGCACAATATGATGCTAATATTTTGCTGCTAACAGCAGCGTGCGGCCTGACAAATGTGCCGACTTGATTTACTGGTTATTCTTTGACTGAATGAAGTATTTAAAAAAATGTGAAAGCACCTTTTAATGCTCAATGTCATAATTTCAGTCAGAAGTCCTGTTTTCAGTGTGTTCTTTACACATTCTTTCACTTTTCTCCAAAATGACTTTCAATGTTAAATACTTTACAGTGATCTTATATAGCTGGGCAATTTTTACTATGTTAACTCAGAGAAAGTACCTTGAGCTAAGAACCTGGATCCTCGGTGTCCAAGGGTGGCAGAGTTAGCTACTATGCCCCCTGCTGCCTTGTGTTATGATTCACATGTAAGGTGTGTATGATTCTGATTTTCTCGCAATTACTGCAATTGAACAATCATATCGTTGCAAGAAAAAAATACTTCCACAAGATGGCACTCATAGTTTAAATATAAAATTATAGATTACAAATAATCCATGTATTTTTCAGAATGATTACTTCCCAGCTGCTTTAAAAACACTTGAACACTCCTAGGCTGAAGAATAAAAGCGACGTGGAGAAGTGTGTATTAGGAATGTTTTTTTATCATGTTTCGTCAGCAGTTTTTATAACCAACATGATCAGGCAGTTCGGGGAAAATAGGGAACAGCATTCGCAAGACAGTGAAACCCTGCAGAGTCGCCTTTGCTCAGGGCTGATGGGGTGAAAGTGTAAAGTAGAGCAGGTGGAGGAAGAGTGGGGCTGTTTATTGCATGCAGTGTGTGACCCTCACTGTGGGACTACAGCACTGAAGAGGGGAAAACACAGACTGGGTCCTGAGAGCTGCTGTCAGTAACATGTCACGTGATGGTGCACAACAGCTGCACTGTGAGCGGCAAGGCACAAGTGAGACCCGTCTCAGGTGAGATTCATCATAGATGTGACCTGTCTCAGTGCAGGTGAGGCCTGTCTCAGGTGAGATCCACTGCAGGTGAGGCGCATCACAACGCTTCAATTCACTTGTAGGGAAATCCAGGGTGAAGGCAATCTGTGTGGCTGCAGGGAAGTTGAGGCTGAGCTCATTCCACATTCTGCTACTTTCTCATTCATGGAAACCTTAATGGCTCATTTTGGGCCAACAGAGCAGCCAGACGCACCTTCCTGTTCACATCCAACTGGCAATTTACACTTTGCATTTCAATTAAGCCACAGGGAGGAATGATCACACTAGGTACCCCTCCCTGGATCCCCATGTAGAACAGATTAATTTGGGAAAACTAGTGGATATTAAAATATTATATATGCATATAAACAAGTGGCCATGTCCACCTGTAAGATTATTGACCCACCTGATTACCTGATTCTCACATGTGGCTATAAAATTTAAATACTGTTGACTAAATCACCTCTTTTTGTGTTTCAGTATGTGGTTTTTTTAGTGTTTTGTTTTTAACAATCTTTGTCAGTTCCCCTCACACCTGGTTAGTCCCTCAATCACTCACACACACATACACACACATATATATGCAGCTGCAAGGAAATATTTGTGAACCACGTGGAATTACCTGGATTTCTCCATGAATGCCTCTTAAAATGTAATGTGTTTTATCTAAATCAGAATAAATGGAATAACAAACATCTTTTTTTCTTTTTTAACAAACAGTTTAAACAAAATCTTTGACAGAACAAATACACAAACATCTATAATATCATCCTAAAAAGTGCATAATTGGAGACAAATCAGTTCAGGTTTGACCTGCCCTGTAATATTAAAAAAAACACACACACACACACACACACAATTTTGGTTACCTGCTCTTCACACTTGATAAACATCACATCACCCAACATGAAATAATCAGTCAGGCTTCAGGGTGCAATGCAGAGCTGTAGGGACTGTGTGTCCACTTCATGTACCCTGTTTCTCGATGAGTAAATTTCACCCTGTTTCTGGCCTAAATGGCGTTTTCGCATTTTAGGATTTTACAGTATATTTACTTTGCCTTTATGGACAACAACTGGCACAGATCCGCTCACCTCAGCCAGGTGTAAAGATATATGATGTGTAGAGCCACTGCAGCAGATTCCAGCCCAACGGCTTTAGTGCGCATGTGGAATCCGGAAGGTTCAGGCCACGCAGCCAAGCAAGTGTGTTTCCAGTGTGAGACACGTTGCTGCCCAGTTGTGACTGCAGGTCAGGTGACACACTGTTCTCCCCGGTGCTGTGTGACAGTGCATCCCATCAGTGGAGAAAACTGGTCTCTGACGCTGATAAATACAATAGAGCTGCTGTGTCTTGCACAGCTTATGAAACTCATTGTGAGGATTGGCTAAAGGCGCCTTCTGGTTTTGGCAGCGCACAAAAATATTTCATCCACTGCTATATGTATAAAAATTCCCCGGCTGTATAAAAGACAAATAAATGTAAATGTAAATATGTCCGGTTAATGGGTGACAGGCTCATTTCCTTGTGGTTCCAATATCAGTTTCAACACCCCCCACCTCCCATCCCCCCGGTGTCGGAATGATTATCCTTGCAGTGTTTTAGCTGCTCTGCCACACACACCCTGCAAAAAACACACCTCTCACTGAACAAACTTATCCTTTTACAACATTTACATTTATCGATCAATTCTGTCATTTTTCAAGTTGCTTATAGTGATAAACTGCTTATACTGATCTACCTATTTAAACAGCTGGGTGACTTTTACTGCACCAATATACACTCAGTGGCCACTTTATTAGACACACCTGATTACCTGGATCTTCTTTTGACTCCACAGCTGCAGGGATTGAGCAACACAGAGATGGATGTGTTTCCACAGGGTTCTTTGTCCACGGTGGTGTTGGCTTTGCTGTTTCTGCACAGTTTTGATGTCACATTCATTCTGTTAACATCACATTCCACATCATCCTAAAGATGCTCTGTTGGCTTGAGAGGTGGGGCAGTACAGGCTAATGTAGTAAAGTAAGGTAAAATACTGCCATGTCTGTGGGACTGCAGTGTGTAAAAATCCCACAAGTTTGGCTGTGTCTGAAATGCTGGAACCAGAGCACCTGGCACCAATGATCAAGTCGTGTTCAAAGCCACTTAAATCCCACATTATGTCCACTCTGACAGTCATTAAAACAATAACTGGACCCCTAGACCTGGTCGGTGTATTTTATATACAGAGACACAACCATGTGCAGCAGCACTGTGTGTGTAAACAGCTGTGTGTAACCAAGGCCACTACACCAATAGGTGGGCTTTAAACCCTGGTCCTTCAAGGCCAAAAGTGGGACCCCTAACCACTGTGCCACCTAACCATTCCTCACTGAAAGACCATGAAGGGTCCAGTCCAGTCCTGCTGAGTCAGGGAACTTGATCAATTGTGCTCCTGTGACATATTACCTGCACCAAGTAGCATCCTAAAATCTATGGGTATGAATACCGGAACATTAAATCACTGCAAATGCTGCCATGTGCGGATGGAGAATGAGGCTGCTGAAGGACTCCTGGTACAGTTGCAGAATCGTACCACATATTTCCTGATCCATCAGTGTGGGTGAGGGCAGTACCTGTTCCATATTAACTGGGCTGTTTTTCTGTTTTGGATGCGTGGGACAGTCGGTGCTGAACGACACAGATTTCCACAGAAACCTCTGCCCTGCGATTCTGCTGCTCTGGAAACATATACAGGTTTTCTGCAATGTAAAAATGATCCTACCTTGGGAAGCCAAAAAACAAAAAAAAAAAAAACAAAAAACTGAGGCTACTGTTTCTGTGGGGAAAGTGATGTCGCCGGGTAAAAATCCTGGATTCACTGTCCGTCTGACTCCACCCACAACATGAAGGAAAAGGCTCAGCGGCAAAGTGAGCCTCAGCAACTGTCTGACAGCAATTCAGAGGCAAGAAGCTGAGATTTTGGTGGAAGGACAACTCTGCATATATACTGTGTGTGTGTTTATTTATTGTTTATATGTATATGAAGCCTAGCTGAAAACAATATGCAGTTTGCACACCCCTCCACTGCCCAGGACTTCCTACTCGCTGCCTCCCATGTAATTATTCTTAAGAAAGAAATTGTCTTGTGCACATATCAGCTGAAGCTTCACCCAGCCGTACCAAAGCTCCACAGCGACAGGCAAATATTACTCTGTTCACAATATTCCGCATCAAGCCTGGAGAAATCACAGATGAAATATGAAGCTGTCGTGATCATCACTGTTATTAATGGTGCAATAAAGTGTTTTTTTTCCCCATTCCTCTCAGTCGGGCAAACGTGTAAAGAAGTGAAAGCGCTCGAGATCATTCTCCTCTGAG
The DNA here is from genome assembly GCA_900497675.1 of Arapaima gigas. Classification (NCBI taxonomy): domain Eukaryota; kingdom Metazoa; phylum Chordata; class Actinopteri; order Osteoglossiformes; family Osteoglossidae; genus Arapaima; species Arapaima gigas. The sequence goes on from UFQX01000076.1 coordinate 436,903, forward strand.
AGGTTTGGGGAAGATATGTTTTAATACCGAATCGCCATGGAAACTGGAAAATTAACGTTCATTGATTAGAGGGAACAAAATTTGGCAAGAACGCACCTATGGCTTTAAAAAAAAAGAAAAAAGTCACCATCAGTTGTTGAGCTCTTCAAAGCAAGACTGCGTGACTTGTGTTTTTGTGAGAATGCCAGCGAGGTATGAGAAGGCCTGGTGGAGAGCTTCATTCATCTGTCCCGACGCGATGTTGGCGAACGGATGAAAACCTCCACAAAGGAGCAAATCGCAACCTTGGCCTCTCTCCAGCCTGTTGTCAGCGTTCATAGAAGACAATTTATAGGGAAGAGGAAAACACTGATTTTATTGTTATGGAGAATTACCATGGAGTCGGACAGAGGAAAGCAGAGCTGTTCACCCCCTTTGCAAAAATATAATGGAAAACACACCATGGTGGGGTAAAGAGAAGTGGGTGAGGCTTCCAATGGCAGGTGGTCAAAATGGGCTTTATCTTTGGGAGCTGTGCTTTAAAGTGGGGCTTGTGAGAATTAGCGGGGCTTCCTTTGAAAAGTCCACCGATTCCTCAATTTAAACAACTAGCAAATCCAAGGTCTTCAATAACAAAGAACAAGCGCAATAAAAATTTCAAATTGTAGTTATTTTGAGAGGTAAACAACTGCTAGATCCAAGGGTTCTTCTTGAGAAGCAAGCTGAGTGCAGTGCTGAGATTTTTTTTCTGGCAGCAGCAGTTCAGCACTCGCACGTCCTCACAAGGACAGCCGTGGCGTTGCCACCAGATTTGTGCTTTAACCCCAGACTGTGAGGAAGCAGTTTGCACTACTGGCAAAAAATAGATGCTCTCACAACAATGTTTACACATTGTAGGAAGTTCTCTTCATCTCCAGGCCTGTGGAGGGATGGAGTTCAAAGGGGTTCATGTTCCCCTCATCCCCCCCCCCCCCCCC
>UFQX01000076.1:437869-490741 GCA_900497675.1 Arapaima gigas
GGGGGTTAAAGGGGGTTCTTTTCCCCCCCCCCCCCCCCCCCCCCCCCACTCGTTCCCAGAGCGCTCATTACGAAGGCTTGGCCAGGGGTGGCAGGGATGTGGGGGAGGGGAACTGGGGGGGGGGGTTGTTTGGATGAGTCCCAAATGGAAACACATACTTGGAGGTGATCCAGGCTGTCAGCTCCGTGCATGATTTGCGGCACAAAGAAAGGCCCCTTTATTCAAAGGGCTGTGGTGGAAAAGGGGCAGAAACACCAAGAGGGTGAAATATTAAATGAGTAGGAATTCTGTATGTTAGGACAAAACAAAATTGTTCAGTAGATGTTGACAGTCAGACACTAACATCTATACTGTAAACAGAATCTGTAATAGCATAGATAGATAGATAGATAGATAGATAGATAGATGGCTGCGCTCCTCTTCACTGCTGTTGGCAGACTGTCTGAGAACCCACTGAGTTTCAGTCCATGATTCCCCTGAGGCTCCAGCAGAGGATGAAGGATCAAGGTTGACATCCTCCCACCCCAACATCTAACAGCTGTACACGTCACTAAGTTTTTGTGATGGACACAAAGAGATGGACCTCGTCACCGTGAAGCAAAACTTCCATCCTGGAAATTTGGGGGGCCCAGGATTCCCAGCAATCCTCTGTTCTCCTGGAAGATCCTCCGGATCCCTGCATGTTGCTCCAAATAAGTGCAGTGAATGAATTTTACCCATTCGGTGCCTCTGGACACTTTTCATATTAATCTTGGGTAACTCAGTTTTGAAAAGAAAGTGATATGATACAATTTTGATGATATTTGTTTAATAAAGGAATTATTTTTAGGTTGTTTTTGTGTATTGCTCTTTTCAACAGCTGCCTCAGAGGTCTTAACAGAGGAAAATGCAAAAAGATTAAACATGCAAGAAAAAACATAATTCAGAACAGAGGTACACACAAATGTGGAAAAGGCCAGAAGACAACAGAGGAATAAAGATCAATCTCAAAATACTCATACTGGAGCAAAAAAGACCTCTGCGGGTTCAAGGTCACCTGGCTGCCCACCTCTACTAGCCAAATGGCAAAAAAATGCAAGTATTTCATAAGCAGGAAGTGATCCTCAGTGGGTGAAGCTGTACGCAAGGTGAGGGTTGCAGATCTCGACCCACCAATGTTCACCACACTCAGCTTTACAATGGAGGAGAGTCTTAAACCTGGAGAAAATACTATTGCTCCTGCGGAATTCCATATTTAACTCCAGATACCGATGATGGTGCAGAACCACCACCACCTTCAAATGCTGAACAAACCACTTGTGCAGATCCAGATGGCTTAAGTGAAGTTCCCAACAGGGAATAATCTATAAAGGTTTGAGCCATACTATTTGTCTGGCTTCTTGAACAACTGGAGTCACACTCAAGCTCTAACACAGAGAAGGGTGGAAAGAGTGAGTGCTGGTAATGAATCTTCTCACAGTTTTTCCAAAATCCTTCCACTTGCTGTTTGTTAGTTGCCCAAAAATGAAAAGGACTTGCTCTCACAGGACACGATGCTCCAAATCCCGTCTTCGGTTAATAAATCGAGCGACGGTGACATGGCGATACGTCCTTGCTGATGTCACCTTCCTCCCAACATTTCACAGGGAGACATCTGCCCACCCAGACTCAGATGCTGGCCGGCCGCTGCGGTCGCGAGGACCAAGCCGAAGGGATGATGCACCCTATACAAATGACTTCCCCACATTATTAACAGCAGGCCGCGAAACTTCACACGGTTCAAGCGGTTAACAAATGAAGTTCACCCAGCAGGTCAAGTGTAATTGAGCTCGGCAGCGGACTGGCAGCGTCTGAACCGCTTCCACTGCATCAATTAGCCAAAATGATGGGGCAACGTGTAAGGAAAAAAACGACGAGCGATAAATCATTAGTCACGGCAAAATAGGGTGATTAGAAATATTTGACCCATTAATCAAAATTGGCGCCAAATCCAATTAATTGTAAAGCCAGGATTATGGAAGCATTAATACGTCGATTTAAGATTCAGAAATGTGGTGTAAGTACAGATGAGCAGCTATAACTTTGCTCAAAGAAACAGAAAAGCAGAATGACCAATCGACCAGAAAGATTTAATATTCATCAGCTATAACAGAAGCAGCTATTTTTAATGTCTCTAGGATTAAATAATCTAAGCGTATAGTGCGTGCACGCACACACACACACACACACACACACACACACACTCAGAAATTAGCAGTGAGCGGGTTCTTCCACCACAGGCCCACTTTCTCTCATCTTCACACCTTAATGCTAAAAGAAGCCTTTGTGATCAGAGAAAACAATAAGAGAGTAAGTGCTTCATTTATCTCAAGATGTCTGAGCGCGGAGTTGTCCAAGAAGGTCCGGCTCCTCTTGAGCTGGATTTCATTTGCGCTGCGCTTTTGGCGCAGAGCGGAGCGTCACGCCGCAGCTGTAAAAGCAAATTAGTCCTCCCACAGACAGAGTGGGGGGAAAAAAGAGAGTCGAGTTCTTGAACACCGTTTTACCGTCCCGCTTTATGAGCCCAGGAGCCGGCGGCCTATAAATGATTTATCCGAGGGGCGGCAGCGAAGGGCGCCTGATGTCCTCGTGCGGCAACGGCGTTTTACACACCCGAGCAAAAACGCGGATATTGAGACGTCGCTGTATATTGTGCATCCATGTGTAAAGTGAGCATATATTTTGGAAAATGACAACTACAACTCGCTTTGTTATTGTTATGCTTTGTTTATCTGACACCTTTCTGCAAGGTGATTTACAGTGTCAGATAACCACCTTTACAGTGATTTACCCCTTCATACAGCAGGGGTGGGGGCTTAACCCAGAAAGTGTCAGATCACAGGAAGATATGTGAACCATTACACTGTATGCCGGCTTTAAACATCTCATGGGATATTTTCTCTAACTATGCTAAGTCCAGCATTGTTATTATAGATTTCAACATCCACATCACTGTAAATCACAGTACAGGCAATGTATTTTGAGTTTGAAGGAAAAGGATGGGCGGGTACAGGTGTGAACTGCACTGGAGAAATGTGTGATGCAAACCAGTGCAAATGTGATTAAAATGCTACTACATGCAGAGTATAGAGAGTAAATTCCACAAAAGGGGGCAGGAATATCTGTTGTTTGAGGGGAAGAAAAAGAGCGTTTTCATACTGCATTCTAACCCACGTGGACTGAGCCATTCCAACTGCTCCTGGAAACAAATGCCAAGTCGAGTGAATGGGGTACAGAACATGTTCAAAGAGAAAATAAATAACATCTCATACATACAAAGGTAATAGTGCAGTAAAATTATTAGCCCGACAGTACATCACACTGGACACGTTCCATATGCTGCACAAGGTCTGCTGCATGGGTTTAGAAAGTGTGTACTGCATGTTTTGCTTCACACTGAGTTGCCAGTTTATTAGGCACACTCCCCCACCTTCACATAAACTGTACATTCCGACAAGTCATATGTCACACGGCTGCCGTGTGGGGTGTAAATCAGACAGACTAGCGATTCCGGTACCAGTCTTCAGATGACTGTAGCAATGGGCAAAATGAGTGGCCTTAATGACTCAACATGGCATGGTAGTTGGTGCTGAATGTGTTGGTTTTAGCATCTCCCTGTCACCCGGGGTTTTTCACACACAGCTGTTTCAATGATTTACAGAGAATGATGTGAAAAACAAAAAAGTACCAGTGATAAGTGAACCTGTGGATGAAAACGGTTTGTGGATCAGAGGGGTCAAAGGAGAATGGCGAGAATAGTGCAGGAAACAGACGTATCTCAACCAGGCAAATCACATCTAGACTCAGCACTGGTGTGCAAAATGTCATCTCAGAACACACCACATGTGGGCCAAAGAGTATGTCGGGTACAGACGCTGTCAGCGAAGAACAAGACAAGGGCACCTCTTAGGGACCTGGGAACATCAAAAGTCGACCACTGAGGAGTGGAAAAAAGTTTTCCTGGTTGGATAAGTCCAGTTGCTTATTGCATCATGCTGATGGAAGGGTCAGAATTTGGTGCAAGGAGCATGAGTCCATGGAGCCGCCCTGTTTGGTGTCACCAGTATGGGTCAGTGGTGGCAGTGTGATGTTGTGGGGAGTGTTTTCCTGACACACATTAATACCTCCAATACCCACTGTGGAACAAGGAAACAAGTCAATGTACTGGAAACAGAATGAAGATATGCACCATGTTGACTGATTTTTACTCCATCATCAGATGGTTGTATCCTTATCGATTTAGAACTTGCCTTGGCACAGTATAGTGGGTACCGCTTGCTTGGAAAAGAGGAGGCAGAAGACGACATCCACAGCCAGGTGGAGGGACTCAATTACAGTGACCAGACAGCTAAAGTCTGAAGAAGACAGAACATTCTGGAGGCACTCAACATGCAGTATATACATGGTTGCCAAGTGCTGATTGACTCAATGGCAAGTAACAGCACCGAGTTTCTGTCACGCCAATAATAAATATTACCTTAATCCACAGACATGATGTATTTATGAAAACAAGGTCTTTCAGGTGACGTGTGTGTTGGTTTACAGGCCTGTAATCGTTGCCGTATTTCAGCAGTGCCTCGGATCAGTGAATCAGTGTAACTGTCAGCCGCAGCTGCAGACAGGTGCGAGAGGAAGCCTGATCTGAGCTCCCAAGGGCACAAAATCCCTTTGTGCCGAACCTGGATCAATTGGGTGTCAACCAGGTCAGCAAAACAACGATGTCACTACGACTATGGGGGGTGATCAGCAGCAATTTCTGAAGCATTTATATGATTTGCGCAGCACCTTCAGACGACCGATCGAAAACATCGATGGCAGGGGGTTACTTTTCTACTCTCCTCAAAACGCCGCTTCATTAATTTGTTGCTCCTTCAGCTGGTGATGAAAGACAGATCTGTTTTCTCTGGTTTTCCTCCAGCGGTTTTCCTTCCTCTACTTTCAGACACACAGCAGAAACTCGAAACTCGAGGCCAATTAGACGCAAGGGAAGAATGTAGCTTTTTGTAGGAGAAGTTGGGTTACATTATTATGAAAACGCTTCACTGTTAGTCGTTCGCTTGGTTAACCCTGAGCAGATCTTCAAGTGAAACTGAACAGGTATCACCTGCTCAAATGGGCTTCGCACCTGAAAAGTGGCAGGATTGGTGTATTTCACTGTAAATCAGAAGGACCCTCAACGCTGCCTGGGAAGTAGAAGGCGATCCAGCCAGAGGAGCTTGAATGCATCACATGCGAGCGTGAAATCTACTGAAAAGGGGAACCCCGCGCGCAGCATGTCGTCTTAAACGCAAGCGCCCTTTAATCCAACCCCCCAAATATCCACCCGCATGCATCACCTGCACATTAATACCTTCCAACTCCCTTTTCGCCCACATGCTTTCTACGCGACTGAGGTTCGTAAAAGGAAAACATCGGCAAAAAAACGACTCCCGTCCGTGGCGCAGACAAGATAAAAGACAGAATTCTCCCGCTGTGAGGTTTAATGCTGACGCACGCTGACCTTTGAAGTTGAAAGAGACATGATTGTGTCGATTTTTTAAGGTTGGAAATTTCCTGCTCTACATTAACGGTGACATCACATTAGTGTGATTATGAAAGGTATGTCCACATCGAATTTTTGCCCATCGCAGTAAGAATGTAAAGTACCAACAGTCCCCACAAGCTCTGCTTTGTTTGCTTTCCCTGCAAAACAGACCCTGAAGTTGCTCACACACAAAGTAATGCTTCTGTAAACGGTGACTGGAATGATGGGTAGAAGGATGTGTGTGACCTGTCCATTATACTCATTGTGCCCTTTCTGTGTGGCACAAGTCACAAAAAATCAAAAATATGGGTAATGTGTCTATCTCAGACACATCTGTGTGGCTTTGGGAAGTACAGGCCCTGACGTGCAAAGCGGGCCACACAAGTTCTCCAAAATGCTGGACTTGGAGCTGCTGGTTCCAAATTGCGGTTTTTTTTTTTGGACAGGTAAATTGGAGGAACCCTGAACAGTTTAACAAACGACACGTCTGCCACGTGGAAAGATCCGCTCACCTGCAGCTAGATGTGGACACGCTGACGTGGGAGATCTGAGTGCAGCACGCTGGCTGTTCTCCACACTTACGCATGGCTTGGAGGAGAAGCCAGGAAAGGGGCAAGCGTTTCGGAAAAGCGTGCATCTTCAACAGTTTTACATCCGATTTCATCATTCGGGGAGGTCTGTTTGCACGAAATTACTGCGAAGATGCGAATGTGGAGAGACAGCAGGTGATCAGAAGCCCAGCAACACCGGACAAAAAGTGGACGAGAAAACAGTCATTCCACTGTGTTGCTTAAGTGACTTGTTTGAAAACATAGCAACAAAATGGTTTTGTTTGATTATATTTTAAGCTTTCAGTATATCAGGGTATCCAGGAGGCGTCATTCACCTGGTTGCACAAGCACAGGTGTGCAATTCTCACTCATCACGTACCTCAAGGTACTATCTTGCCCAAATTGACAGAACCTGTATGGCTGAGACATGTGAAGGAGCAGCACAGCGTGTAACGTTGACATGTCACAGCTCCTAGACCATGTTTGGACCTGGGATCCAATCCCTTTCAGTGTGTGCTAGCATGGGCTTCAGGGCTACTGGTGTGTGTGTGTGTGTCAGTCAGTCAGTCATAGACTGGCATCACATTCAGGCTGTTCCTGTGTTCGTGTCCCATGTTTCCAGGATAAGCTTCAGACCACCAAGACTCAGCACTGGACAAACAGCGACAGTAAACATAAGAGACAAAAAAAGACACTCATTACATGTAATAACTGACAAACGCTTGAACATGTTGAAAGACAAACAAGTCCACAATGAATTAAATAAATGTAAGCATTTTATTTGTGAAAAACTACAAGCATAATTAATAAATAGACATTTCTATTTGAAGCAGAGGAAATGATAAAGTGGCCTCTAAACAACAAAGTCGTGCACATGCCAGATAACATGTATATATTAACATTGTATTAGCTAGACAAGGAGCGACGACCGTTTAGTCACCCAGATACACTCAGCACAAGAAAATTAATCCGACCACTTCACAAAGTCACCACTGATACTGCGGCAAGTGGTAAGGAAAGACAACAGGCCAAGAAACTAAACAAAATGCCGGTATTAAAACAAAAAAATAATAATAAAAAAATTTATATATACCGATATATTGGAAAATGCCAAATAATTTTACAGAGCAAAACTTGGAAAGCGTTGCACAAGACACTGTATTAGGAGAAATTAAAGGAGCATGTATAACACATGTACAATATTAATAATTAAAAAAACACAAGGTTGTTATACAATAGTTAAACAAGCATTCTATATTTGGGTTTCTGACAAAGCTAAGGAAAAAAATGTAACCATCTTTACACAGTAAATTAAGGTTACTGGTCATACACAAGAACAGAACTGCTTGCGCGTTTAAAAAAAATTACTGTTCAGCTCCATTATCATTCTCAAAACGTTGGCTGTTGTACCTTTTCAAGTTACATACAAGCAAAGTCTTATATATTCAGCAAATAATCAATTTTCAATAATTTAAGATACAATTGATAATTGTACAAAAAGTGGACTGAGTCTGTATGGATGTGAATAAGGCAAGTGCGAAGACTGCTATAAACCTCATAAATGAAATATACTGCAAAGCACCGGTAAGCAGTCAAAATATAACACTGGGATTGACTGTTCAAAATTCCCCAGCAAAACCAGTTATATGTTTGTTAGAAAATTTTCAATGACCTAAATATTTTATCCAAATTCATTTAGGTATGCAGTTCAAATGGATTTTAAACCAGGGGTAGGGGACATAGGATTTAAAGACAAAACCATGAAACTCCACCCAAAAATACACACTTTGCTTTCCTTTGTGCATTAACACACACAAATGTGGTCATTCATTTGAAAACTAAGTTATAATTTACTAATGCAGTTCAACACCGGTCTGGACAGATTTGCAGACACCCTGCTGGCTAACAGGCCTCAGGTTTGGAGTTAGCAGAGACGTCAACAAACTGCACAAACGGATACAATAATGTACAAAAAAAAATAATAATGTGGAGGGTTGAACAAGGTGACCACACACATTTCAACCTGCATGTGAAACGGTTTTGTTGGAGGCGCTACTCTGAGTAGCGGCTCACGCACACCAATGCGCTCAACTCGCACATGACAACAAGCTGCCGCGTTTCCCCATCTCCTGTCCTCCTGAATCACCTCATCCTGGATGTGAGAAATGTGCAAACCATATCCAATATTGACCGCAATTCAACAACGGCGGCAGCATTTCAGCTCATCAGATAAACTTTTTCAGATTCAAAATTAAATTTTGCCTTATAGTGTGGACAAGAATTACACTATTTAAATGGATTATATTAGTCTTTATTTAAAATGTATTTTATAACACATTTTATAATAACATTTCAAATTGTTATTTGCCTATTTAGCATGTCATCTATATCAAATTCCTTTGGTCCTTCAATAAATAAAACTAATATCATATACACATTTTTATTCTTTTTACAAGTTTAATACAATTCAAACGGAGATGCACTGACCCACTATTTCCACAGGCTATTAACGTGAATATAAGTTTAGTTCTATTATTGTACCGAGGGATGAAGGTATGGAAATTAAAATAATATTTTACTTGAATGGCATCCCAATATCAACTCACATTGTGGTCTCGAGTATTGAGAGAAGCAACCAATAAATTTTTTGACTGCAGTAATTAATATCGAACAATTATTCTTGCATTTTCCCTCATGAACAAATAGGAGTGAGAAAATAAAATTATTAATCTTAAGAGCGATTAAATTGTTTTTCTTCATCACCTGGCCAGACCTTCGTGGCACTAGAAGCGAGGGACCCAACATAGATTTGCACATCTCAGTCACGGCATCGTGGGCCTATTCCCGGCCTTTCGGAAGAACAGCACCACCCAGTTCAACCAGTTACTTGTACTGGTTCCTGTACAATTACTGGTTTTAGAAGCAGTGTCCATGGATGGAATGAATACCCACCAACACGCATGAGGACAGTGAAACTGAAGTACTTCTGGAGACAGCCATAAACTCAATCACTGGTATTTTGCACAAAAAGGATTATAAATATTGAATTTAAAAAACATTAAGTAAAAACAGTTGTGTTGTTGGCTTAGAACTTAGTTATTCATTTAAATAAGTACAGGTTTTGTCATTTGTAGTCAGTAGACCCTTTTGCTGGAAAAGGTGACCTCCTGCTGTGGTTCTAGAATCCTGCCCAACTCTGCAGCTGATAAGCAAAAGACACTCAAAGTAAAAAAAAAAAATAATAATAAAAAAATAATAAAAATTAAATAGTGTTCTGTTAAGGACTATCCTGTACACAGTAACTAGATGCAATGTCTTCATCAAGCATTTGTATGATTTGAACATCAAAGTTCAAAATCAGATGCAAGAGACACAATGATACCTGCCACCTTAAGCAGTAAGGTTGTGGTAAAATCTGATTACTGCGTGGTCTCTCATCCCTGCTCTGACTTGCAATATTGTTTGGATTCTTTCTCTCTCTCACACACACACACACACACACACACACACATTTGTGTTCCTTCACTTTGACAACATTAGGAATGTCCTGCTATACAAACAAAGAAGAGAGATAAAATTTCTGACCTATGCACTTGACATAGTGTGAATGGCAGTCCTGGAGGTGTAACTATTTCACAGTGTATGTAGCACCAGTGTTGAGTGTTTAAAGGAGTTTTAAGTGATCTCGTCTTTTTACTTCAGAGCAAGAGTGAGAATTGAGCAGTCTTGGAAAGCTTGAACAAAAATGAACAAAAATGCTGAAAAAACTATACAGGTAGAAGACATAATAAATAAGAAGATACATGTGATGGATCAGTATTGTTAAAATGTAGGTGGAAACTGTGCACAGCAGATTTCATATTTATATATAAAAAAAGTCGATTCAGCGGCACATCCACTTAAACATATAAAACAACAGAATACATACAAGGCGCCGTTCCTTTTGGCCCCGCTGCCCCGCCAAGGAGCCTAGGTCCCATGGAGACACCCGTCCGTCGGTGGTGCATCTGTGTCCTGGCAACCAGACTCCTCAACATCCTAGAAGAGGGGAGGGAACCCGTGGGGGCAGGAGGTGGTGGGTGGGAGGGAAACGCGTTCCTCCCCTTGGGGTCCGACTTTTCAATATGGGCTGCCGGGTGGTGAAGTTGATTGGAGGAAGAAGGAGGGGGTCAGAAGGACTCGTCGTGTCCTGCAGAGAGGTGTCCTTTGGGGGTGGAGGCCCTCGAGGAGCTCCTGTCTATGCTCTCAGAACCGGAGCTCTGGTGCTGCTGATCGGAGCCCGTGCTGGACGTCACTGTGGATGACGACGTGGACGACGAGCGCGTCTTCTCTTTAAAGTCCGTGATGATCACCGTCACATTTCCCACAGTGATCGCCAGCTGCTGGGCCGTACTCCGGTCGACGTTCTTCAGCTTAGGCCTGTTGAACACCCCATTTGAGGAAAAAGCATCAAGTGCAACCCAAAAACAAGGAACCACAACAAATCATCCTCACACACAACCACATCCAGATACACAAACATCGAGGGGCAATTGCTCCTTTCACAGCATCAGTGTTAACACCACTGGTGTCGCAAAAACCCTCTGGTGGAATACAAGAGACATAAAAGCAGTACAGCAATTTCAAATTCTATAAATAAATCAACAATTGATTCATCTCAGGGGAGCAATATATCAACAATTCTTAGGGAGCAGGAAACACACCCCCCTTTAATCACAATGCTTTTTGGCAGTTTGTCAGAATGCATGAAGAGAAATATCTCAAACAGAAGTGCACTAAGGCACAGTGAACCCTACTGATCGACTGGGAGCCTCAAATGCACACGAGCAATTTAGTTCTTTAATTCCAAGTTTAAGTTTACAGTTCAAATTAACCTGCACAGGCGAGATAATCAATGGAGGGTAATTACTTTCACACTCTGAACACAGTACCATTATAAACATACCGAAATCCACAGATGTCCAGCTCTAACAGTCACTGCACCAATGGTCCCTGGTTGCTACATCTATTTTGCCAGAACCAATATAATCAGTCTCTTCTTGGCATTTAAATTAATTAAGTTTGCCATTTCCTTTGTTTTACCATTTAAACTGCATAATGAAACGCAAACTGTGTCACAAAAAATAAAGTAGTACCTTGAAATGTGTGAGTTGTTGGTCTTGGCTGTTGAATTTCCTGACTGTATGATGTTTACTTCACTGTGTGGACTCTGATGAATGTCTGACTTGGGTCTGCAGGGGTTAAAAAAGGTAAAGTCCTTACAAAATACAATACAATACAATACAATACAATACAATACAATGACAAGAGTCCATTATAAATGCTTCAGTTTTGTTTCCAAAGACACCAAGCTACTTTCACACGCTTCAGTGGTTTAATTCCCTTCACGTGCTATACGGAACTGCACTAGTCTGACCCCAACATGCCATACTGTAATACCCCCCCAAATATGCTCTACTCTCAGTGTAAACCACACACTTTGTATTGTTTGTTAGTGCACTATAGTTAGTGCACTATACCTCAGCAAACCTTACAGGGAGTCATCCTGCCAAACCAGCCCCCACCCCACATACTCACTTGGTCTTTTTGCTGCTGAGCTTTTTGGTGACCGTCGGACTGATGTCCTTCTCCCTATCGGGTTTCTCCTTGTCGAGCAGCTCATTCTCCGTGGCTTCCTTCTCAGGGTGCTCCGCATCAGACCGCACACGCTCTGCCCGCTCGGCTTCTGGCCGTTCCACCTTCTCCTTGCGCTCCTTCTTGGGTGGGGGCGGACTGGCATACTGTTGCGCTACCTGCTGGGCCACCAGCTGGGAGTTGATCCGGGGCTTCCTGGGTGCCCAAGGCAAGAGAGATTCCATCAGTTTTGGGCCATCGAGTCCCTGCTGACAGACTCGTAGTCACCACCTACCAGGCAGCAGGCATCCATCCAGGCTGCAGAGGGTTAAAGTCCATGATCGGGCAGCCCTGATTGACAGCCCTTTAGTCCCCCTGGCCTTTGAGATGGCTAATCTCATTACTGCAGGCCTCTAATAGACGCATCTGGGGAATCGCAGGCAGGGGACCACTGGCTGCATGTCATTCATGTTGGCTAATCTGATTTGTGTGGGCTGGCTGTGTACGCTGGGCTCGAAGTACCATCTATCTCTCTCTCCCTTTCCCATTCAGCGTCTCACAGGCTACCAGAGTCTGAAGAGCCAGAGCCACGGAGCAGGGCTGGCAGTTTGGTGTCAGGATTGGTAATTGAAACAAAAGGTGTTTCACTCCATCCACCTGCTCTCGGGAGCCCATCTGGTCAGCCGCACATAACGGGATTCAGCACTTCGGCACACGAACAAATCACAGTTGACAGTGATCGTCACTAATCTGCGTTACACTGGATTTTATAAAGGGAACATTTTACACAGCAAAATACCTCAAAGCAATAACGATAAGCTTTCCTGGCCTCAGTAAGTGCTTGTGCTGGGAACAAGCAGAAGGACATGCATGTGCACACACCTCAGAGTTTACTCCAATTGCAGGTCACCAAGTGACAGGACAGTGTGCACCTCCTGACAGGTGAAAAGGACCAAGCAGCAGTGACATCTTTTCACCACAAATGCACTACAACGTGAAGACATGTAGTACGTATTTAAAGTGCTGCAGCTGCGGCGAAGGCCCAGCAGATGGGGGATGGGGGGTGTGCATAGCAGACCTGTGGCCTTACTGTGCCCGCTCACATTACCAGAGACTAATGGGGAACATCTGGCAGCAGCTGGTGGAGTCCAAGGCCCAGCAGAACACGCTGGAAACCTTTCAGCTGAGACACCCTGCGCACAGAGAATCACTTGGCGGGAACCTTCAACGAACAAGGAATCACTACTTCATTTTAATGTTGATGACTGCGACCAGTATCACCACATAAGCAGCAACACATCACTCCTGAAAAGCCAATATGAGAAGCTCATTCTTTGATCGTGTGAGAGAAGCTCTACATACAGCAGAAGCGGGGTACGGGAACGCAGCTGTGAGCAGAGCAGAGCACAGCCCAGCTACCCTGGTGGCCGTGCTCCTCAATCCCAGGATGTACAACTGTCTTAGATGTCTGACATGACAACATTCTCTCATGCGAGTTTTCTTCTTAAAATAAATACATTACTGTAAGCTAAACAGCCAAACTGTCAGTTATACAAAGAAGTTGTATGCAGATAAATATTTACTAAAGTGATTTGAATTAAGTTACTAGTTCGACAACAAACAGTTCCAGCACCCCAGCATTTGAACCTGCAAAGTTTTGCACACAAATTCCACCATAGATACTGAAAACTGGTTACACAGCAACTCTAACTCTCTTCTCTTGAATAAAGTTGCAATAGATTGGATGTGTCAAAATTTTTTTAATCAGATTTTCTCATTTTTTAAAATTAATATAACAAAAATACTAATTGTAAAACGTGACAACGAAATTATTAACACCATGAGAAGGGTACGTGACAGCTGCTCAAGTGCTTTTGATTGTGTCTCCCCAGACTCACTCAGATGATGTGATGGATCCCATTTCCCACAGGAGGTCAGCCAATCAGAGGGCAATCAATCGGCTCGTAATGGGGAATCATGTCACAGTGGCTGCCTGACGTGCCAACCAGCCGATCGATGCCGCTTCTGAGAACGAATACCGATGAGGGCATCGGGCAGCCTGAACTCCAAGGGGTCCTGTTATACATCCCACATCCACATGCACCACATGCCAAGCACAGTCAGGGCCCCAGACTCCCAGGGTGCACAACTGTGAGATGAAACCATCATCCCTCTTTGCCATGTGAAACGAAACCATCATTCCCAGTTCACCATGAAGTGGCTTTGCAAGGTATGTGCAGCAGGGTAACACACTTGTAAAGTGTTTATTGGAATCATAACTGATCAGAAGAGCGCTATACAGTGGGAATGCTGTGTTGAAACAGCATTTGTATGTTCCATTCATATGTGAAGGATCTGAAAGGCACAGACGAATGTTGCAACACAGTCATCAACTTTGGTAGTTGAAAGCACTCATAGTAGTAATGCATAATTTAATAAAAACGTTTTAATGTTTTAAAATATAATGTGAAAGTGAGCACATACATTTAGCTTGAGCTCCAGATGGTAACGATCTCATAGAGGAAGGAAGCTGTTTTTTTTGCACTACCTATTGCTACAATAGAAGCTGTGATTAAACAGGCAAACCTGCTGAGTTGCAACATCTTACATAATTTCACCAACAGATTTATAATGCTGAAGTGCAGCACACTAGTTTTAAACACTCATCCAAAACATTCCCTTTTTAGAAGCCCAACAGTACAAAATAACATGACCGTTATGTAGGAAAAAGGCTCATGGGAAACAGAGTGAGGCGTCATGGGGAGAACCAGCTGTGAGGAGCTGTAATAATAATTTACACTGAACCATGTGGCAATTTCCCGTTTTGTTCGATTCCGTTTCAAATCAGTGAAAGGTGTCTTCAGCAAGGGGCACTTCTGAATAACATACAGGAGCATCAAATCGACAGGGGGTTGTAGAAAATTTAAGTCTACAGAATCGCAAACAGGATGACACTGTTTGACTAAATCCCAGAAAGTCTACATGAGGCTCTTTTCGTAAGCAGTTATCTGACAAATCCTGATTTCAAAGTAATTACACTGGGAAACACCGTAAGAATATTACTGTGCGCGTGGCTCTTAAACCCTTCCCACATTGCTGAGAAAGCTTCCTGATTAAAGACCAACAGTCCACATGTTCTATATGGTCTGCAGGTGATAACTGCACCTAAACACTCAACTGAACAATTGGTTTCACAACAAAGTAACATCATGCACACTTTTAAGGTGCAACTTTGTAGAACATAATTTTCCATGCAGTAGCACAAGTATCCCTGGCTAATAACTTAAATGAGTCAAAAAGTGATGTAGCAGAATGAAAACCCATACATCTTTTCACACTTGTTCCTTTTACCCATTTTGTTTGAGCAGAGAAGACAACTATTTATAAAGGAGCCCATTATACATCTCATACTAAACTACACACACAGATATATGTGTATATATATATATATATATATATATATATATATATATATATTTATATATATATGTGTGTGTATATATATATATATATATATATACACACACACACACATACACATATATATATATATATATATATAAACAGACACACAGTGTAGACAGAACCAAAACACATATCCAAATGTTTTTGTGCCCTTGAACGTGACTGTTTGCCAACTAAACATGCACAAAATCATTTCTATGAGAAAAACAGAAATTAATAAAGTTATAAAATTGAATTTCCTTTCATTATAATAATTCTGGTTTAGGTTGTTTGAAGCCATCTACATAAGCATTGTTATTGAACGTCTAATTGGGATGAACTGACATCCACAAACTCTAGTACTTTTTATAACTGCCCAACTTCTGGTACACAGTGGGGCTTAAGTATGTTATATGTTAACCAGACATGGTTGTTTTATTCATTTTTTAAAAATTCTAAAACGACACTTCAGGTTGCACAGATTATAAACTTGTAAGGTGAAATGAAACAAGGGGCTTACATCCCCTTTGAGAAGAACACTCAACCTCTGTAGCCTCTATAAAAGACATTATATTAAAAAAAAAACCATGTCGCATCGTAAACAACTGCAACAACCACATCTTTTTAGCTGATGACTTTAACTGAACGTAACATCTTACAGTTTTGCATTTGTAGCTTAAAATCCTGTATTTACACTTTTTGACACAGTGTACTTAGTAAATAATTATTGAAGCTATTCAGGTGAAGTACCTTGCTTTAAGGTATAGCGGTCTTCCAAGTGGGATTTAAAGCAGCAACCTTCAGGCAACCTCAATTCCTTTACCACCATAAAACCTACAAAGTGGCAGCATGCTTAATCCGATCCTTTCTGAGAGGACGACTACGATTAGTGACAAAACAGGTCAAACACTACCGATGTCACCATAGTCAAAATTTAATCAACATTAACGGCTACACCAAAGCAAAGTAGAACGCTGAGTATTTCTCACATCATTTAATGCATTACTAGTCCATACAAAAGTAGGTGGCCAGTGATAGACAACTGACTAACCTCTTACTAGCTACTGCGTCCCAACCAGTGCTCAGCTGGAGGTCATACCGCCTGAGCTCTCGTATGTTCAGCTCATCAAAAAAAGCACTAATGTCTACCAGCACAACAGATCTACTAAACTGGCACTGAGTGATCTTGAAGGTTACACACAGATTTGACATAAAACTTTGATTTTAATGGCATATAAATTTTAAAATGCTTTGGTACAGATTGTATTGATACTGAAAGTGGAATACAAAAAAGCACAGAACCTCACAGCTTTATCATAATTGACCAAAGATTATACAGCTGCATTTTCTTTAAAAGGGTTAGACATTTTTTTTTTTTTTTTAAATGCTGAAATTAATTTAGTTGCCCATTATAAAATTGTCTATACAGAAGACAACTACAACACAAAAGTTCTGTACCCCTTGCCAGCCATCCTTTTTGGAGATACTATTAGTATTGCTCAGAAATCTCCCCGATTGACACTTTTGAGTCACATCTCATAGAGTAACATGATACATAAAGCTAAAAGGCATGTGACAAGGTTGTTTGGCCAAACCAAGGATCACTGGACTTGAAGGTTGCTGTTTCAAGGCCCCATAATTATTACTGCTGTAGTACATTGAACTGCTGCAAATAAAATA
Source organism: Arapaima gigas (assembly GCA_900497675.1). Classification (NCBI taxonomy): domain Eukaryota; kingdom Metazoa; phylum Chordata; class Actinopteri; order Osteoglossiformes; family Osteoglossidae; genus Arapaima; species Arapaima gigas. Next base: position 454,700 of record UFQX01000076.1, read on the forward strand.
CCCAGCTACATAAACGATTCAGATTCATTGGAGTTTGCATGCCATTGCTGCAGATGTTCTACCAGTTTTCTGCAGCTGGGTCAAAGTTTTTTTTGCCTTGGAATTTGGAGCATAGCATCACTAGCAGCCATCAGGCCCTACAATGAGTCCTCATAGTGCTGGGGGGGGTACTGAGCTTGCTCTGTGGTACCTTACTGGAGCATGACACCTCACTTCATCATCCCCTTTCTTGTATAAACACGCTTTCTCATTTAATTATCATTATTTATTTACCTGTTTAGACATTGTATGTATGTAAATGCTATGTGTGCATGCATGTTGGACATTGTGTGCTGCTGCAGCTAAGTGGAACTTCCCGCTGGGATTAATAAAATTTCAATCATTTAATTTATTCTGTAAGAATACAATGAAATCAGATTGGGCACTAACAAAATGTGACAGTGCTAATGTACACAAAGCACAAAACTTGATGGGAGTCCCTAACAATAAAATCTGGGTCTGTAAATCTGAGCACTTAGTACGAGAGAGAAGGAAATAAAAAAAAAGCAGAAACAAAAGGAAAACAATATTTAGCTTAGCATTTACCCACATTATGCAAATCTTGGGGTCTCAAAGTCAATGGAACGAACAGCAAGTGAACAGACAGAATGTGAAGTGCGTGGAAACAAACTAGCGTTGAGCGCACTGAGCGCTGCAGCATGACCGAGCACTTCAGTGGAGAGGAAGGCACAGGAAAGCCCTCAATTAACACCGCACTCCTTTTTTTTCCTGAAGAGCGTTCGGAAGGACAGGCAATTATTCACAGACAGCGGCTCTTGGCATGTGGCGGTAGTTCAAAGCAGAGCAGCACAACATGAATCCCTCTCCACCACAGCACTGTGTCGCCAGCCTCCGCTGCAGGTCCATCAGGCTCCTCCTAACGAGAAGGTCTCGCCTGGGTCAGCTGCACTTCATGTCAGCACCCATTAAAGTACATAAAACATTTGGTGACATGACAATCATTTTAATGATAATTATGTAAATAACCACAAAGAACTAAAAACATGAATAAATAAAAAGGCCAAGCGCAGGTTTTTATACCTGCATCAAAGGTTTCTATGGGCTCTTCACTACTAAAATCATTGGTGTACAACTGAAATCTAGATGATCTGGCCCAGTCTACTGGACATTGCTGAAACTATCCACTGGTAGAACAGGAGAGCTCAAAATGAGATGTCAATAGCTTTTTGGGACTTGTTGCCAAAATCTAGCACTTTTGGAAGACTGATTTTTGAGGGGGGTTATTCATGCTTGTTGCACTGCAGTGGCTGAACTTGACAATCATGGCACCTTTGCCTCCTGTGGGTTTGTTTTCCAGCTTCAGAAGTATATTATGTTATTAAAAACAAATAAATAGAACAAATCAACTGATTACCAATTGAAAACATATGCTGATATCAGTGTCAACTCATTGTCAAGGTTACATGCAAGTAATGAAATATGTAATTGCAAATTCAACATGTATGTCTTGAGATGATGACTGACCCAAACAGTTCCACAGTTAAATGGCTCACTCTGTGTAGAGAAACCAGTCAGGTATTTTCAACGGCCCTAAAATGCATAAGATTAGTCAGCTGACAGCACCTAACATCCTTGTTTGGAGCTTTCCCTCTCTTTTTCTTTTTTCCCTGGTTCTTCGGAGGCTCTCCAGAAGCCACAAAAAAATACCTTTCTGAACTGAGCAACAGTGAAGCAAAAAAAAAAAAAAAGCGCCAGTCTGAACTGTGCTTCAAATCCAGTCCCAGAAAGGCTTTTTAAGTTTTTGTCGCTTCAGGTGTGAAAGGAACCCACATGTACACAAACAACCAAGGTCATGTCTGTGTCTTCACGTAGTGTGGTGTAGCTGAACTTTCTGCTGCTCTTCCCACAGAACCAAACTCTACAAGGCCAACACACACAAACATTTTTTAAAGCTAAAACTAAAGCTGCATGACAAAGAGAAACAATTAATTATATGACATCAGAGTAGGTGAGTTGTTAAATAGTTGACCAGGGACCATAACAATTTAATTCAAACAAAGTTCAGAACATTTTAACGACACCAAAAGCACCGCTAGACAATGTCATGCAGGGTGAAATTATGCAGGTTATTCCAGGGCAAACAGGTGGAAGTGTATACACCTTTCCCTGGTCACCTGACTGGATGGGAGACCAAGCGACTGGAGTCACCCTCTTTCAACACTCGCCCTCATCTCCCGACTGACAAATAGCAGTGGGATGGAGAATTGTCTCAGAGCAATGATGGTCACGGTCAGACCAAACCCAGTAACCTCACTCCAACAGGCAAGATCCCACCTGCTTGCCTGTTTGTCTGTTTTCAAACTGGGCACTTCAGCATTACTGTGCGACACACATGGAAGAAAGGAACGGAAAAGCAGGTAAGGATACAGGTAATCTGTCAGATTCACTGAGATTTACTGAAACCTATGGTCAATCTTCAAGTTTGCCCCATGTGTTAATCTTACAGCAAGTGTCATGGTAACACATTTGATTAATGTTTAGCTCCTGTTAGAGCAGGAAAAGATACTTAAGAGTATGTGCAAAATCTACCTTAACTTACCACACTCTCAGACAATACATTAATCAAATATTAAATGATATTAACTAAAATGTTCAATGACCTGAAGTCCTGAACAGTGACTTTAGGAGCTCCCTGTCAGCACCTGAAACAGAAACTGTCATGAGCAACAACACTTCAATCAGAGGCAGAAACCACCCCTTTTAACAAGCTGCTGAAAGTCCCATATTTAATTCATTCCTCAACCTGTAACTGTTTGAAGCTCAGAAGTCACCACCCACATGGCAGAGGACAATTAAGTGAAGAGGTGCATGCCTTGGCAAAGTAAAAGCTGGATCACCTCTTGAGCACGATAGCTTAAAGTAAACAGCAGTTACCTTGTTCCACAACAACTCTTCTGTCAAGATTTGAAAATAAAAGGGAGTGAGAGCCTGCTATGTGGCACGCTAAGCAGTTTGTGACTAATGCTTTCATTTGTGAACTTGCACTCTCATTTGTTGATGCTCAGTGAATCCATGGTTAATCACTGAGACCAACTTCCTCTATATGTCATACTGCCATACCAATAGCTTGCATTAAAATAGTATCCAAGAATGAGTGTTCATAATCTCATAATTTCTGTATTTTACTTTAATACAGTTCACCTTGCATGCCAGAAGAAGCTCTACCATCTTCATCCTCCTTGCTTTACTACCATAAAACCCTGGAACATAAGGAGTCTTATTAAAAACATACTTTCTTATTTATACTCCCCGCCGGCACATTTGCGTGACCTCGGCTGACCTCAGGCCTGCCTCGGCCCAGTCAGTATCCAGGGACTCTATCCAAGCTGGTCCAGGGGTCAACATCACATTTTGAAAGGTTAACTCTTCCCTTTCCACTGCCCATCCCTGCTCAGTGCATTACTACACATAAACATCAGTTTCTTCATTCCTGATATTTGCATATCCAATCAGAGCCATGATGAAGCCAACCCAGGAAACACAGGATGCACAGCTAGCTACACCCTGATGGGGCAATATTAACATATCTATCTTATAATCAGCTTGTTTGACTAAAGCTTGCAGTAATACACAAGGATTTATACTAAGTTCAGGAAACTCTTGAGATGTGAAAAAACCACCGAGTAACTACTTGACCAATGGTCTAGAACCCTTCCTGAAAATATACAGTAGGAGACAGCGTAATCACACACACACACACACACACACACACACCATACAGGAAATGTATAGTGATCAGTCCACCTGAAAGATGTCTTTGGACCTTTGCAAAAAAATCGGAGTACCCTGGGGAAACCCAGGTGAACACAAGAAACACGCAAACTCTGTTCAGACTAAGCTGGCTTGTATGAGACAGCAGCGCAGCCAACTGCACAACAATGCCGCCGACAACGATGGACTTTTTCTGGAGAAAATCTGTTAGCCCTCACACACATCCAGTGCCCAAACCAGTGATTGGCCCACTGTGCCACAAGGCCCTGCCAAGACATTTCAGCCCCACGACAAGCACCAAACCCTCCCATGCATTTGCTGGTAGATGTCAGCCCTGGCTGCCGAGAGGATCTTTTCAAAACCATTCATCTCGCCCGATTGTAAATGTGACACTTAGAGCGGAGCTGCTGTCGCCTCACCTGCAGAGCAGACGCTAATCTGTGGGGGAGGGGGCTTCCACCGCTGACAGTGTTACACCTCACAGACGTTGCGTTTCCCGCTCAAACGCCTTTATTTTTACTGAAACTGAAGTAAAATATCTTGCAGCGTGGGCATCACAGCTGTGTCCCACGTAGGGCTCAAGAACCCGTGACCTCTGCCATAACATCATGGTTTTAATGTAGTAACCACTAATATCATTTGCTGTCATACTGCATCCAGTCTGTGACCACACATAAAACAAGACATGAGACGGAACTAAAGCGTCCCATTTCAAAGTCTAAGCATATGAAACAGTAGCAACCATAACAGAAGGTTCCTAAATTTAACTTTTTCAAGTGCTTTCTTGGCTGATCAAAATAAAACAAAGATTTCAAAATCATCACAAGATGGACCGAAAAAGGAAGAAAAAAAACAGATGTACATGTTCAGTGACACCCAGACATTTTCATATTCACAATTCCAATGGAAATACAAATAAATAAATAAATAAATAAGCTTTGTTTAACTGTTTAATCATTTACAAACAACACAAATAACACGACTGATAATGAAATATGTCATTTACCAGACAGGCGATGAGACAGTTCCCAATATGTACTGGTAACACTGGGTCACTGCTTCCCACCATTACTGTAAGCAATGCGCTGCATCTTCCCAATAGCAACACAATCTCATACCATCAGCTGCCTTGTTTGTCACCAAAAAGGAGAGAGAGAGAGAAAAAAAAAAACACACACAAAGACAACAAACCACAACTTTCGGAAGCAGTGAACCCCTTAGCGCGCCCTCCTCCCAGAGCTCACAAATGCGTCAGCAAGCACTGAGTCAAAACCGCAACAGAAAAGGTTAATTCTTGGGGATTCTTCAGCAAGGTCATGATTAACTTCGAAGTCAAGCCTCCAAGGTGGCTTAATAAAGGCAGACACATTTCATTCATGTTGCTGCTCTACCTTGTGGGAGTAATTTCTACAGCTGTCAATGCAAGAAGCCAGAAGAGCCCAGTAGCACTATGGAATGGGCATTATTCTGGTATTAGAGGCAGACAAAGCAACAGAAAATGATTAAAAATGAAAAGCAAGAACTACATTTGAAAAACAACTGCTCTCAGCCTAAATGAAGAAACAATGACAAAATGTTTACTAGCAAGCTGTGAAGTTTAAGTTTACATCAATTACACACCTGTTTTACACCATTTGTACCACTAAATATGGCACTCAGCCTGCTCTGGTCTTCCAGCACTTTTCTCAAGAGCCCAATGGCATTTCCAGTTCTTTCATTTATAAATCAACCTGTAGTAAGTGCCAGAAATGAAGAAAGTGGCAAAATTGCTAAGCAAATGACAATTTAGAAGGTCCAAGGTGAGGGCCACAATTGTTTTGCAGTTTTTTTTTAGACTGCTGCTCAGTTATGTGTAATTACCAGCCCCTGCTGACCTTTGACATTACCCAGCTGCTGGTGATATAGTGGTTAGGGCTGTCACCTTGAAATTTCAAGGTGCTGGTCCAAATCCCACTCCTGTTAATACCCTTTAATAATGTACTTCATAGGATAAAGACACCCTCCTGCATTAATGGGTTAAGTATTAGTGCAAGTTACTTTGGCATCAGCAATGGGATCACTAATAATTTGAATAAGACTTAGGGTGGTTTTAGACCTCAAGTAGAGAAGTTCCTGTGGTCCAACGGTCTGTTACAGACTCCCTAAAGTCCCTAACAACACTTTCAGGAGAACAAGACTATAAAGTGCTACACAGCCAGTCATGGACCAGCATCCTGTTGAGGGTCAGTCCTACTTAGCCAAGCACTGTATGCTTCTGGAATAAGCTCTGGACCACCATGACCCTGACTTGGACAAGAGTTTACACTTGCTATAGAGTGAGTGATACTGAATATGCAACAGCAGCAACTTTACACATCTATGATGAAGGTCCTGCACAACGTGCTTTAAATTACCCTTCTTCGACCTCCAACTGAACTTAAAAATGCTCAGCAGTAGAGCAGTAAACTCCAAGCAGTCAGTCAATGGAGTTGCTGGTGTGCAGGAGCTCCTACCAATGAACCTAATGGCATGTCAGCATCCTCAGTCTACACACACAGTGCCACTGAGAGCACCTGCAGGGGCAGATGGGGTCAATCAACAAGTTTGGATGTGAGGCTGAGCTGAACACCACCAGATACAGTGTGGACATGAAGACCAGGACCAATATTTGGTTTTGTAAGGTGATCAATAGAAGTGGTGGCCGTTAAAGGTGGTGGTGGCCCTGCAAAGGTGCCCTACCGGGTGGAGGTTCCCTTGCGCACGTCGCAGATGCTGCACTTGAACGCCTCGGCGCTGTTCCTGAACGTGCACACGCTGCAGTCCCAAAAGCCGTCCTCGGCCGCTGGCTTCGCTTGTCTTTTCGGCCTGGGCACAAACAAACAAACAAACAAGCAAGCAAGCAACGGTCAGAAACGGCGCAAATCACCTCCTGATGAGCCGAGCCGAGCCGGACCGGATTGTGAGAGCCGAGAGCCCGTGGCTGCGGCCGGCGACCATATCCGTCTATTTATAGCGGCAGAGGCATCCGCGGGTCCCCGGGCGGGCGCTGAAAGCGCGTCCTCGAGCGGAGGAGGCCAGGCGTTTCCCCGCAGTCCGGGCTCCCTTTGTCTGCAAGTGAGTAGCGAGGGAGCGGAGCGAGAGGAGAGCCGCCATGGCCGCCCTCTTCCAGCGCTGACACACACACACACACACACACACACACACACACACACACACACACTCTCTCTCGCTCTCTCTCTCTCTCTCACACACACACACACACACACACACACACACACACACCGAGGCGCCCAAGCATCCCAACATAGCCCCTCACTCGCACACTGGCAACCCCCTCAGAAACCGTCCGCAAACCCCGCGGCTCCGTACCTGGTCGGGCTTTTCTTGTCGCCCATTATTATAAATGTTTAAACACGCCAAAAAATAATACAACAAAACGCCGTCCGAGATGGAGAAAGGGGGAAAAAGCGGGCTCCTCGTAGCGAACCGTCGGCGCTCGCACGGACAATCCGGAGGCCGCCGGGGACGCTCACGTTCTTGGAGCGGAGCTGAGCGCGGCGCGGCGCGAGGCAGGGCAAGGGGAGGCGAGCTCGAGGCAGCGCGAGCCGAGCCGAGCCGATCCTAGCCGAGGCGCGCAGGGGCGAGCGAGTACCGCGCGCTCCCGCGTGACTGAGCGGCAGCCAATCGCGTGGCGCCTCGGTTTAAAAGTCCAGCTTGGATAATAGAGAAATAGAGACAGAGAAAAAGAAAAAGAGGCAGCGAGTTGAATCGGTGGTTATATGGAGCGTCCAAGGTGGAGATTGAGCTCTTTCTCTGCAAAAAAAAACATCATTCGCATGAAAATGAATCTGCCTGCGCATGTTATTAAACGAGGTCTCGCGTGCAGGTCGGGTTCCTTTTCTTCAACAGCAGCAGTTTCATAATTCATGCGCTGAAATTAAGGTGTTCGACGCCCGCGAGATGAAAACAAGACAGTGAGCGCAAGACTGGGCAACAGTCGCCGGGTAACTAAACGCATATAAACGGTGCTATAGATGTGGACGCGAGACACATTTGTCAACACGAATCTGCCATTTTCGCAGCCCAATCGCGGCGCGTGCGGGGATGTTGCGCGCGCACTTCACGGTCAAGCGTGACCCGAGCCCGGCAGGTGCCCGACTGACGCCGCGGCCGAAGGAGCGGAGGAACTGGGTGAACAAGACGCGCAGCCAGCGGAGGGAAGCGAAAAACATAGCGTTCGGGTCTCCTCAGCGGTGGATCCTACACATGCAGAATTCGTGTTCGGTTCCGTCAGAAAAAACGAAAATCAAAAGTGGGTCCGTCGGTGCACGCGCACCTTCACCTGCTTCATCACTGGTCCTGCAACCAATCATGTAAATCAGGCATGAAACTTTATAATACTGTAACTCGTATTTATCTTTTAAAACAAGTACAGACACATTTTTATTTACAGAAGTTGATTTCAGGCTCACAAATTTAAAACATTTAAGGGAAGTTGTGCGCTGTAGTCACTCTACTTGCAGTCATCTGTTGCAGTTTCCCCCCCAGGGTTTTCTTGGAAGAAAGTAAATATCATATACAGCAAACATTACATTAATTGTCCATCAATCACGATTCCTTTGTCTGTCACTTCTCTTCAAAGTAACTTACAGCATTAAGCTACTTCCAGCTGATTTATCCCTTTGTAAAGCTGGGTAATTTTTACTGTATTAATCCAGGGTAATTTTGTTGATCAGAGAGAACTTCAGAGGTTCACCTGGGACCTCAGAGACCAGCTGTAACCACCTGCTATCCCAGCTCATCCCGTCATTCAGGCTTGAACTTGCAAAGAATCATAATCCAAAAACTACCTGCTGGGTGATTTGCCCTTTTTTAAAAATTTCTGCATTAATTTCTTTTTCCCCCCAAAAACCTCAACATGTCTCAAGTTTCTGTACTGGAAGCCCAAAGCTTTCTCATGAACTGTTTTAAAATACCGTAAGCAAAATGTCTGATGGCTGTTCTGACAAAAAAAAAAAAAAAATTAATTTCAGAGACCAGTGGTGGTGGGCGAGACGTCTAAATTTACCTCACAGCCGGAAGGTAAGTTTATGTAAATAATTGCTGCTGAAAACAAGGTATGCTAATTAGAGGTACACTAATCCAACCAGGTGTTTGGCTCACTTTAATTGTGTTGCACTAACTGACACGTCTCAGGGTCTTTTTTTGCGGTTTCTTCGTGAGATGGTGAAAATCTTGCAACTGAGCTGTCATGACAGGTTTGGTTGCACTGAAGACTAGAATGAGTCCCACAGTATTTGTCTATAACTTCACTGAATACTACTGATAATATTTTTTACCCCCCAATACAATGCCTTGCAAAAGTATTCAAACCCCTTCAAAGTTATCAATATTACTAGAGCCACCTTTTGAGTTTTGAGGGATGGTCTTGTTTACACAGCATCTGGGTGATGTTATGTAGCTTCCATGTCCTGACTATTAAACAGTGCTGACTGGAAGACCCAGTAGCTCAAAAACAAAAAAGCGACTGTCCTACAGCAGCCCAGTAAAAGTGTCGACCTCAAACCCTTTGACAGTCTATGGCACTATTTAAAGACTGTGGTCCACAATCACGATCCAACCAACCTGAACAACCCACTGCAGATTTGCCAAGATGAATGGGGAAAAAATAACTCCTGATCGGTGTGCAAATCTGGTACATACTTATCTCAAAAGACTTAAAGCTGTTATTGCAGCAAAATGTGGCTCTACCACATATTAATGTGTGGTGTTTGAATACTTATGTAAGCAGTATATTTCAGTTTTCCCATTTTCTTTAAAATATATGCAAAGAATTTGCTTTTTTCTCTAATTTAGTGTTAGAGCTTATCAGTCACAGTAAAAACAGTGGAAAATGTCTAAGTATAATGTTTAATCTAGGCAATGTTGATTTGAATGGGTTTGAATACTTTGAAGGTCCTGCACCAGACCGTTTGCTACACCATCCCATGCTGTTGTGGAGACGCAGTTAAAGTGCAGGTGGCCGGAAACCAACAAAAGGATGACAGATTGACACAGCAAGGGTGACCACTGCGGAAGACAGCGAGAAAGCGAAAATGGTGAGACTTCCACAAATGCAAAGTATTAAAAACAAAACGTTTTGTCAAGAAGCTGATAGCCAATCTGTTTGGTGTGCCTGAAGCCCGAGTCCCTTGAGAGCAACGGTTTCCCACTTCCAATCTGGACAGGAAAGAGAGCCAACTGAAAGGGGTGGGGGGGGGCTTACAGTCCTCACAAAACGCGACACCGTGTTTTTGTTCTTCCCGTACAGCTGACAGCAGGTGGCCTAGCAGTTAAGAGGCTGGGTGTTGGATCAATGAACTGCACTTGCAAGTTCAGCTCTCAGGAGAAAAACTTCTGCAGTGCCCTTTCATCACATATCCAGCTGTATGAATGTTTATATTACAGGGAATCAAATTAATATTGCAAATTTACTACAATTTTGGGTTCAGTTTGTAATCGTTTGAAGAGACATGGATATAACATGGTCTCTGGCTTGAAAGCTGAAGACTCCCTTTGCTCCACCTCGAACTGCAAGGCTCATCCATCATTGCTCGTAGATGGGATGGGGCCCCTCTCCACTGGGGGAGGTGAGGCGTAAATGGTAATGCCTCATTAAACACTTTGCTCAGGTCCAGGGTCCTCTGGAGAGCTCACCCCCCTGAGTGGGGCTGGTTCCCAGGGCCTGCTTCCCCCTCTGTCAAATGGCCGCACATGCTAGTCAAGGTGTACAGCATATTAAGAATATTGAAGTCCTGGGCAATACAGTAAATACCATGTTAAGATCTTAGCATGTAGCCAATACTGGTGGGTTAATCCTCAGGTGGTGTTCCAGTTAAATGCAACCTATTTTTAACTTTGATGTATCATAACTGTGGCTTCAAGTCAACCTCTACACTGGGCATCAGAACACAAAAAATAACGATCAGCAGTTTCATACAATTTTACAGGTCTTATTCTATTTTCTATGTGCAAGGTGTGTTGGTCAGATCTGGTTGGTGTAGGAAATTAATGGGGGTGATACTATAATGAAGAGCAAATAGTGCCGATTGCCACACGCAGAACCAAGCACACACACACAAGCCATCTAACACAGGACAAGGGTGAAAGGCAGTCATCATGATTTATGAAACATGATACTGCTATTTCTCTAGTACTGTTTTCTACTGTTGCATCCCTACAATGAAAAAACAGCAGAAAGTTGAATTTGAGTGACTGAAAGTTGTAGAAGTCGAGAATATTAATTGCTGTTCTGTGATTTACCATTATAAAGGTAATGACAGACTGTTTACATAGTTATAATTAACCCATTTTTAAAAAATGGAAAAAAGAAATGTCCTGTCTATTTGGTATTTACATTTTGCAGTTAAAGCAGCTTGCAGAAAGCCTAATTAAAGATTTGTGGCATCTGTCATATTGTAATAAATTTGAGCTCGACATCATAAATATGCTCATTATAAGCATAAATATCGTTCAGTGTCATGGTTCAACAGAGGCTTGATGGAGGGAGAGGTACTGAGGAAGTGGAGAAAGGCTGGGGGCCTGAACCCAAGAAAGGACAGCTCTGGAGCAGAGAGGAAATTCAGCTGGAGCTCCCAGGATCAATAGAGCAGTCAACCCAACGTAGATGTTCACATAGTCCGATTGCCTGCAGGATCATCACCCCAGTTTTCTGACAGGAAAGATGAGAGTTTCTCCCGGTCTTCTCGTTTATAGAGCAGTCAAGTCCAAAGTGTCATCTGAAGACAGCTGCCCCTTGTTTTCGTTCTGCCTTGACCTTTTCCGCCTGGCAGACACGGTCCTGCTGGACATTCGCCTCCTGGCCTGTTCGCTGATAGCTTGTCTGCTGATGTGCAACTGTTTGACTTGGACAGATGTTTCCATTGACCGTTAACACAGACCAGCGAGCCGCTGGGGGCAGTGGGTGGGACCTCCATCTTTCTAGGAACAGGATAACCGGAAGCACAGTGATGGGCGAATGGATGAATGGATGGATGGATGGTATGGTGCTTTAAACCCAAAGCAGGTGATGGCAGTTATAACAAATGCATCTATTTTTATACGTTTATTTACATCTGCTAAGCTCCTTCTTAATATGCGGACATCAAGAAGATTACCTGTGCAAAAATAAAGTGGATAAATATGTATTTAATAAATTGCTAGCGATTTCAACTCATTTGTCCCTCGTTGGCCCTTATTATAACTTCTGTGCGTGGCCAGAGAGGCATTCAATTTACATATCAATAGACGTCTGCATTCTTCTACTGAATGGGACTTGGAGGCGGGGTGGTGTGGTGGGATTCAGATGAGGTCAAGACCTCAGAAAGCCAGTGGTGAGAGAGATATGTTTAAACACCCAGGGAGAGGGTTAACAACACCGCCACCCCCCAGGGAGCTGGGTTTTCATGCCTGTTCCCCCCGTGTATGTGTGTGTGTGTGTGTGTGTGTGTGTGTGTGCGTGTGTGCACGCACACGTGTGTGGACTGCTGGCAGGAGACCAGGCGCTGCTTACATGCCGATGAGCGCATGCTGATGAGGAGCCAGAAGCAGAGGAGTGGATTCCCTCTGCGCCTGGCAGCGCACAGTTTGTGTTTTGGTCTGTCTGCGTGTGTGTGTGTGCGTGCGCATGTCTGTAAGAGTGTGTGAGAGAGTGTGATCGACACACCCCGGCAGGACGCAGTGCCCACCAGAGCTTGCACAGTGCTCTGTGATTACGGGGGCAGACTTCACGCGCAGCTGCTGGAAAAACATCCAACAAGCTGTGAGCGCGCCACACGCCGAGAGGGCCCGGCTTTCGCTGCTGGTTGCTTGGCGACTGCCATAACAATATTTCCCAGTCTGGAATCAGTGCATTGTGGTCTGCGCAATGTTGCGCTGTTCCACGTGGACATGGACTCAATCAGAAAAACCATAATTATATTTGTTAGTCACACTAGATAAAATCTCGGCATAGTGCTAATTTTACACGACACACATTCTGTTACTTATCTGTACAGCCAGATGATAAAATCTGGACACAGTACTGTACTTAATCAGGTTTCTCACCACAGGCAAGACTCTACGTGCAGTGCGCTGTGACGGTTTTCACAGAAGAGCGAATGGGTTGAAAAAACAGTCGTTCACCGAAGCCATGGTCCATGTTGAACAGTACGGCGATTGGATGGCAGCTTTCACTGTTCTTATATAGTCATTTCCACTGCAAACAATCTCCTGCATTATAAATCACAGCCTCCCGAAGGAGGTTTCAGCCAAGTATGGATAATGTTTATGCTGAGTGGAGACTGGATCCAGCTGTTGTGGAAGGCTCAACGTCGTAGCAGTGGGGTCAATATCAGTCATTACTCCATACATAGTGGGGTTGTAATTTATTTCCCCGATCAAAACTTTTCTTTTAATCATATTGTTGCATTTAGGCAGTGCGAACTGCATGATGGGGAAGAGGACTTGGTACAAATACCTGTCATTAGTAGTTTCTACCAGCCAGGACTAGGTCCAGCTGCAAATAATCGTTCTGAGGACCATTGGCTTCCTTCCCAACTTAGGCAGCAGTTGATCCACCCAAGATAAAGATGCTTCCCTCGGCAGAGCGAGTCACCGGATGTATGGCCCTCAACGGAATCGAGCGATCAGGAAACGCATCCATCACTTTCTGGATAGGGCAGCGGGAGTGACCTTGACACTTCTTCACACTCAATTTCAAATACCCTTGGACTCCATTACACAGCAATTTGCACAGCCCAGGAGCCGGCAGGCCTTTGCATCGGATTCAGTCAACGGTGCTGCGATAACCCCTCTAGGAGGCACAACACTCAGTCTAGGAGACTAGAACAGCCAGTCTAGGAGGGGTCATGATGGAAGCCGGAGATCAAGATTCAGGGAAGCAGAGGAAAGTTTGCCAACCCTGTCATAAAAATTCAATCCAGACTAAAGTCATACTCTGAGATACGTTCATTCAGGTTGCAAGAATCTGACTTTACAGGGAGTTTCGTTTAATATCCTTACCTTAGACTACTAGGCAATTCTTTGCAATTAGGAGGACCAAATTTGGATTTTGCGGTGTCTCCTTAGAGCTGAGTGGCATGGGACCAGTGTCACCATACAGCCTTCTTCATAGTTCCTCTTTGACTTGTGCTGCGTTAAGTTGTCCATCTCCATTCCCTCTCATTTGCCAGTTTCACCTGTCTCAGCGCCAGCAATAATGTCCCTGTTTGAACTGTCCAAAATAGGTCAACTTGTTCAATCAGTGTGAATTCATTCAGATCGTAGTGGATCATTTTGCATGTTCTGTTTTTAATGTTCCTAGGGGTCTAGTTTGGGGTTCAGGAAAATACAACAATTACAACTGGAATGGTAATTATGTCTGGGATTTTTAAGAATTCAGCTTGTGGAAGATTTTTCAGGAACAACCCTTCAGAAGGCAGGGAAGTATGAATAGCAAAAAACTTTACAGGAGGCAAATGTCAGTGGTCTAATCTGTCCAGGAGCATCCTTGGGAATATCCGACCGACTTCCTGTCCTTGAACGTCCTTCAGCTGAATACAGACTTACTTCCTGTTCTCAAAGAGGCTCCAGGCTGCAAAACTTAAGAGACTAAAGAGAGGAAGTGGTGAAAAAGAGCAAGTAGTGAGGGAAGAAGACAGAAACCAAGGCAGTGGAGGAATCAGACTCTGGTGAAGACGACTGTGCTCATCTCTCACCTCCTGATACACAAACACAGATGGGAACATGGAAATACTTTTGACAGGATTTAATAATTCAGCATTAAATTGGCAGCATGAGGAAATTTCAGGAAAGCAAAGCAGCTGGGGGGGGCTGAGCTCATTACCACCCTGGTTTTTTTGTGATCATTAAGGTGGATCCAACTTCTGAAAAGGCCCAAGTTGCGTGCAAAAGTGTGTAGCACCTGACTCACTTGAAAGGGAGCTGTAATTACTGGAGATGAGGGGTGACTCATCACGCACACTTCTGACGGTGATGTGTAGTGACACACAGTGACTGAGGCTACTGTGTCATATTGGGCTTCTGAACACAGAAGCCAATGCTGACATTGTTATAAGGGGCGCAAAGAAAAAAAAAACATAGAATCCAATGAAGCAACTCATGAAGGACTTTGTTAGAAGGAGTTTCTCAGAAGTTGGTTCCTCAAGTTGTTCCAGTACGGAATGGATTTTAAATGGATATGGGCAGCAAGACGGTGCAGCAGATGATGCTGGCGCCTCACGGTTTCTGGGTGTGGGCTTGAATCAGGCTCCCTCAGTGTGGGGTGTGTATGTTTCCATCGTGACTGCGAGGGTTTCCTCCCATAGTCCAAACACGTGTGTTTCAGGTGGCCTGGTGACTAAATTGTCTTTAGCATGTGACCCTGCATTTACCAAGTAGCTACAGATCACAGCTTGATAGACAAATATTGGTCATTTTTGTCTTATTGTTGGGAAAAAAAATGCACTGAGCTTCTTCCTATGACAAAAATGTTCAAATATAGATACAAATATAAGAGCTTACAGCTGCATTTTTACATTTATCTTTTCTCCAAAGCAGCTTATAGCAAGTTACCCATTTATACAGCAGGGTAATTGTTACCAAAGAAATTCAGGGTTACTACTTTGCTCATCAGCAGGAGGTGAGACTTGAACCTGGGACTAGAGTTTATCAGCAGCTCCATTGCGCCGCCTGCTGCCTTGCTTTGATTCCCTCCCGATGGGAAGGAACGTCAAAGGAGTGGGCGGTTCATCAGCACAGGTTCAAGGAAACTGTCCTCACCTGGTGCAGCAGCAACCTCCTGACCTGCAGCTCAAACCTGGGTGACAATATTGCAATAACCCAGGAGCCCACAAACACACAACCCACCTACACGTCTCCTACGCCAGACTCGGCCTCCTCATCAGCTCCGGGCTGCCAGTCACACCGGCTGCACATAATACTTTCCTGCCGTATTTATAAACGTTCTGCAGACAGGAGATGATTGACTTGCGGGGGAAGAGGGGTGCAGAGGGGTACGGGGTGAACGGCGCCCCGTACATCTCGGGGCTCCGCAAGCAGAATGCCATCCTGGAGGAGCAATAGGAACCAGACATAAGAATAGTTAAACACGCCAGACGGACCCTCTCCAAAACAAGCTTCCTCTTAATGACATCCAGTGGGAGTCGGGCAAAGATGCTCTTAACAAGGCACATCTATAATGAACCATTAGACACACAGTGAGCGCCGGACCCCACTTTTCCAGGCTACATCCGGGGGAGCCAAACCCGAGGTCCAGACACCAGGAACCAGCCAAATTACTAATTATTACTAATTCATCAAGTGAGTGCTACTTGCGCTACTTTGTTCCTCCTCTATTCCTCGAGGGTCTAACATTAAAGTTACTTATTCCTGCACTGCACCGCAGCAGGTTTTTCTCAGCTCAATGCATTCTTCAAAGAGCAGAAGATCTTAACAGCGAAGACAGTGAAGCTGGAACGTTTCGATGAGCCACTTGACCCGGAAGCGTCCGGGTGGGGGTAGAGCAGCGAACATGTGGCTGGCAACCTCTGTCCTCTGTCCGTCTGCCCTGAATGGCTGGAATGAATCTCTTCGTGGTTGAACCTGCAGCGTTGGGCTGCGTCTTGTGGGGGGAGGGGTCCATACGGCTGCCACGGGGAAGACCGCAGTACTGTTTCTGCTAAAGGGGGTAAACAAACAAAACTCTTTACCAAAACATACATAGGGAAAACCAACTGCTTTGTTTAAATGAAAGTAAAACTGCACATTCAAATTTTAAGGTTATGGTCATTTCAGGAGGATTTTCTCAAAAAGGGAAAGGAAGATACAAATCATTTTTGAGTGTAACTTTTTTTTTTTTAAATCTGGGTTTTTTTCTACTGCTGCTTTGGAACACAAAACATCACACTGACTACTGTGGATACAAACTGGTGTTTGTAGTCACATCACCATACTGTTGTGGAGCAGAAATTATTTAATTTATGTAAATCGGCCCAATTCTACACCTTGTGTATAAATTCAGACAGGGCAGCAGGGAAAGCAGCGGTTAAAGCTGCTGCCTTTGGGACTTGGAGGTCATAGTCTCCGTCGTTGAGGTACTTACCCTGAATCGATACAGTAAAAATGGGTGAATAATTGTAGATGCTGTGATGCAATTTGCCAGGTGAATAAGTGTAAATGCAGACATGACAACAGGTACAAAATATTAACGTGAAAAGGGAACAAAACAGACACTATATCTGCGCTTTATCCCAAATGGCTCACATTGTGTATTATGACTGATGAATGTAAGTGACCCAATAGTAGTGTTGTGTAAATAACTAAGTAAACACTGTACCTATTTAAACTTTACTCAGCTTATTTACAGGACTTCCATTTTGTAAAATGATGAGTTTTAGAAATATGAATGTGTTTCATGTTTGGGCCCATCAGGCATTGTCCTACAATGTGCTGTATGTACAGTAATAGACATACTCATGCTTTGAAAAGGGAAGTGTGCGTTTTCACGCTGAATGCAGTCGGAACTGCTCGTCATTAGTGCTGGTCACGTGACCCTTGGTGGCACTCAGGTGAAAACTGGGCCAGCAGCTGCAGGGTCCTGCAGGTCAACCGTTGCAGATTTCTACATGACTTTAAAAATCCTTGAAGCAGCGGTGAAAAATATTGCGTTACACTGAGTGGTTCGTGTGATATTAGTTTGGGGTCCAGATCCTTGCGAAGGGGGGGCGAGTTGTACTCTATTCGGAGGCAAATAAATCCCTCAGCCGCACTAACACTGACCAGATGTGTGGAGGCTGGAGTTTCCCTGGGTTCGACCGAGAAGCCGCAGTCGACTGCCGACGAAGCGCGGCACGTGGGTGGTGCCTCATTGATTTTGTGTCAGGCAGAGATTAGTGTTGGTTAAAAGTTTCACGCTTGGGAACGGGATGCATTAGCGCTGAGTGTACTTCTTTAACCCCAGAGCAAATCCCTCCCCTGTTGACTAAAACGCTGAGATTAGGCCAATTAGACACGAAAGAAGGGGAAATGTTACTGCAGGATGAGACTCTTTAGCCTCAGCACAGACCTATCGGAGCAGCGGATCCTGCTGAAGCGCGCCCCAGCAAACTGGCACACAGCAGGGAGCCACATAACACCTCCATCAGGGCAGAATGAGCCTTTTGTTGCCCGTGTGCACTGGCACTTCACCTTGGTGCAGCTGATGTCATCGGAAGGGTGTATTAACGCTACGGCTTCTAACACAGCACCGATCAGTTCTCCTATCATGTTAACACACCCGTGGGCTCAGGGAAGATGTTTATTGACCAAATCAAACGGAAAAGTGTGAAGGAAATCAATTTGCAGTGCAACCGTAAATAGAATGGGCACGACTTCCAACATGATCAATGCGCCTTCTCCATTCACAGGGTTTTCACCATCGATAATTTTAATTTCATTAGAAGCTGCATCTCCCAAAACATCTTACCAATGCCCTAACAAGGCTGGGATTTTTACTTTTTTTTTTTATTACAAATGTCTTTTGCAATAACAACATGAAGAAAATGAAAATATTTAGGTAGTGTCCCCGACAGACGAAAGGGAGTATTTTTAACTCTCAGGCAACAACACACTTTAAACACACTACACGTGGCACCGACACAGAAGATAACAGAACTGCATCCACTGATTCATCCAGACGGCCAAAACAAGATTAATTCTGGAGACTCGGTGGCTAGACGCTCCACTCTGAATAATAAAAGCTTCACCTGCTTGACATACAGTATCTGGAGGTTCTTTTTTCAGCGGCGAAAAAGATGTGAATGTTTTTCCATGTGGAGAACCCTGCGGAAAGGGGTTTGTGGGAGGGAAAACCAAGCCTGGCACATTTACAGTAAAAATCAACAGGCATCAATTATACTGCAGCTATGGGCTGACCTTGCCAGGTGTTCCCTAAAGGTTTAGAAGTTGGTTTTGCTTGCCAGTTTGCTGGGTTTCAGAACCTGGCTGTTTGGCCCCAGATAACAAGGCACAGCCTACGGCTTGTGTCGCCGACCCTTTAGGTGACAGTTTCCAGACCATAGTTCACCACAGGGTAAATGTCAAGTTGAATTGGACCCATGGTTACCATTTGTGTGGATTCTACAGCAAGAGAGGGCATGGAAGTGGTTTTCTATTCCTTCTGCACAGGAGGAGAACATGCGAACCACGAGCCACATTTGAACCCACGCCCCAAACGCCGAGAGGCCCCAAAGCTAACGGCTACTGCTTTCTACACCATAGGAGTGCAATTTATGACAGCATGGCAGGAGAAATATTCAACAAAACATAAGTGTTTAGTCACAACATCCACCCACCCTCACCGAGAAGCAAATGTTTTTTCTCCCTCCCCGAGTGACTGTAACTGTGCCATCGTGTTCCGATTACATTCTGTGGGAAGGTGGAGAGCAGTTTCTTCTAGCATGCTGGCTTACCAACACAGCTCTGGTGCTAATCTGACGGAAAAGGCCTCTCCAGGATGCCGTTAAGACACAAGGAGGTGTTGCAAAGCCATGGTTTGACGCGTCTAAAGCGGCTCTGCGGACACTTGCCGATCCTCTGCAATAGGACACAGGCAGGAACCTCGCCGCCCCCCCCCCCCCCGAGGCGTCAATAGCACAGAAAACACTCCACCCCTGGCCAACCCCCAATCCTAGCATGACACTAGAGAACCACATCAAACCTCTGTAGACCAGCATTGTTATGGACATGGTGTGGACAATAGACGCGTCGTCATGTTAAACACACACAGGACACAGCAACAACGCTGAATAGTTAGACTCCCTATACTTACGACTGTCTTGCTATTGTTTGTATACCTTCCCAAGCAACGTGCTACATTATAAAATGCTCACATTTCTTTCTTTAGAGCCAGCCAACAAAACCTGTAAGGTCAGCATCACCTGTGGTGAAGATAGGCAGCAACCCATCACAGAATCTCTTGCTGACACCACAACACGACGGACTTCACCCTACACAGGTACAACAGAAGTGAAACATGGTTTGCGCCAGTTCACATTACCATAAATCAGCCTAGTGTCGCATCGCACAGTAAATATGTGCACAAGGATGGGGCAGCGGACAGCATAGCAGTTCTGGCTGCTTTTCGGTACCTGAAGGATGCTTATTTCAATGCCACCTCCTGCTGCAGATGATCAAGATACTTACCCCGAATTGGTAAAGTACAAATTATCCAGTTCTGTAAACAAGGAAATCAGTACAAGCAGGTTAGCACTGTTCATCAGTTTGAACAACTGTCAAGTAAAATAAATGTACATGATGTGGGGTAAACCTTGTGTTCAGCGTAAATTCTGTGTAGCACAAGTCCTACAGGGGTTTGGAGAGAAGGACAGTTAACGGTTCAATTCAGTCAGTCTCACCTTTCTTTCAGTTTGCCTCTTGTGAACATTAACACTGGAGAAAATGCAGACTTTTCTTTCTTGTAACTGCAGCCCTGCGCAGTAAAAACCAGAGCTGCATCCCATCCCTCCTCCTCCTCCTCATCTCTCCCTTGCAGAACAGCCTTGGTAACTTGTGGCTTCTTGTGATGATTCACTTGCAAAATGGCTCATGTTGTGGGGTGTAAAGCAAGGGTGGGACCAGGCGGGGAAGGCCACCGAGCCATTCCCTGCATCTGTGGGGGAGGGAGGGGAGCGCAAGCTTGTCCATCTATTGTGTTACAGCTCCCTATCGGCAGCACTTCTTGGCTTTAAGGGAACACCTGGATGTCTAGCATTGCACTTCTACGGGGGTGACAGGTATGAAGATGCGTCGCTGACAGCCACATACCTGATGCTGTGCTCAGGCTAAAGCTCAGTGCAAGTGACTCATCGTGTTCCTCCTGCCAAGTTCTCCAACAAAGCTAAGAGCCTCCTTTCAACAATCTCGACGGTTTCGAAATTCAATTGTTTTCCTTGAGGTAAATGAGGTATAATAAGCCCCTCCAACACATACACACACAGGTGAGCATAATCTGAGCAGTATGGACTGACAACCGAGTGTCTGTTACTTGCATGCCACAGAGGAACTGTGAGAGGTACAATAGTTGCTTCCTTTCCTCTGAAACTCGGTGAAGTTTTTAAGCTGCTGGTACTTAAAACAACTGTACACAATATTTAGACACCTACTACAGTTGTTGGAATTTCTCTTCCTCACTAGTGTGTGTTCGCTGGATATTGCAATGGACTTTCTCAGGCTACCATGCGCTACACAGTGAGACATGAGGGACTGTTGTGTTCTCAATCTCACGGAAATGTGGCTCCGTGAAAATATCCAAGTCTCGGCCTGGACGGACTTTTTATGTTCAGCACAGACAGAAATATCGCAGCTGGGAATTCCTGAGGCGGTGGCCTGTGCATCTACATTTGTTAGGGTTGGTGCAAAAAAGCTTTGCTCATTTCCTCATCGCTGAATTTCTAACAATTAAATGGCAACCTCACAATCTGCTGCGTGAGTTTAACGTGGCGGTCATGGTTGCAGTGTATATTCCACCAAACGCTACCGTCAGTGAGCGGTGAGGACTGCCGAGTCCCTCGGTGGGACTTCATTGTCCACCATCACCTACAAGAACCAGTTCATCAGGAAAGCTGGGATGATCACCGTGACCCCCTCTCACCTTCTCCTCTGTCCGTTTCACCACTGCTGTCTAGAAGACACTTGCTGCTCATGGGCCAACACCACCAGGTTCAGGGCAGCTGTCCCCCCACAGGCTGACCAACCACTGAATTCTGGGCAGCACAGGAACTGATCATTACCACCATCACTGCTGAGGTTTTTTTTGCACACATTCTCTTTCATCATCCATCTATTCATTTACTTCCCCTGGTTATCCATCTTATCTATTCATCTCCATTGTAGCCATTTATCTACATCTGTTTACCTGCTGACTTATACCCTACCTCAACTTGTCTGCGTTTTCTTTTCTTCTTCAGTTTCAGGAGTTTAAGGTATTGGATTTTTGTGCATTGGAGGTGGTGCCTTGTACACTGTCCATCTGGGGTTAGAAATCGCTGGAGGTCTTGGACCTGTTGTCCTTTGGGGATCAGTGGGCATGTTCCAGCCCAGTGCTGTCCTGCTGAAATTTCCTTTCTTTCAAACTTTGTGCACTGCAGCCCAAGAGAAACTGTGGTGCTTTCTCTCTTGTACATCTGTATAAGGGCAAGGAACCATGAGCCTTTCCCAAACAGTTGCAAGTTCTCGGTTGAGGCACAACAAAACTCAGGTCATTACTTTCTGTAGAACTCCACCAGGTGTTGTCCATCCCCGATATACACACATACACACACACTTCTCACTGGACATACACAAGTGATCTGTGTATATCAACTAAGAATTTTGTGTGCAGTTTTACAGTAACATATGCAAGAATGAGAGGAATGGAGTAAATGAATGACAGGAGAGTTATGCACCAGGTCAGAAAGAGGAAATAATACAGGGGATCCCTTTCCATCACAACTGAGCAGCGGAGATGGGAGGAACAGTTGATGACACACGATCCCACACTAACCACAGACAGTGGCCCCCGCTGCAGTTTCTATTGATCAACAGGAACCACAAGTGATCCCTAAAGAGGAGAAACTCCACTGTAAGTACATGAGATCATTAAAAATGCAAACAGGCCCTGGCGTGGAGGAGCAACAATGCTGTCCCTCTTTACCCCCAGTGGGCTGGACGATGTGTGGCATATGCCGGCCCGGGGGCAGCACTGCAGCACTTTACTGAGAAGTTGTTCTTCACTGCAGAAATGTGTGAAATTTCTCACATTTTATAGCAGCAAGGAGACGAGTGCCTGAGGTGGACGTTCCTATTTCCCAGGAGTGGTTTTATCTTTCCTTTCTCAGTGACTGTTTATCCAGTCGGTGCTCAGCCACACTGCTGCAGGTGGGCGACACCCTGGATGGAACACCAGTACAGGACTTGCACCGTCACTCTTTAAGGCGTTTGAGTCGTTTTCCAGCTTAAACCGCCCGTCTTTGGGTTGTGGGAGGAAGCCACACACAGGGGTGAGGTATAAGACTAGGGCTGTGAGGCGACAACTGTTTCGCACAGCAGCATTTTAGTCCTGGAGGGGAATTTAGTTTTGGGAAGGGACGTCTCGGGAGACAAAGAGGGAGCTGAAGCAAGGCACTCCTACTGCTCCTCCCCCTCCTCCTGTCTCCGCAGCACGCCGGAGCTCCTGGAAATTTACTGTGGCGCGGAGGAGCTGGGAGAGGCGGCGGACAGAAACCATTTGCACAGCCGTTCGGGGAACCAGCCCCTGGAGATGCACTGATTCATGCCTTCTGGGGGGCTATTAATCTTCTCAAGCACTGGAATCCCTTTGCCTTTCAGAAGGGAGAAACAAAAATGACTTTTTCCAAGCAAACCTCGAGTTTCTTCTTCTGTGAATTTACCTCCCCTCCCCAACCTTAATTTATGGCTCAATATTTCTGGTTTAGCTGTGAAATCTTGTCAGACATCAGCAGCAAAATATCCATTTTCTAAATCAATTCATCACTAAGGTTTTAAAAATGCATCTAAAGCACTTGAGTTTGTTGTGACAAGCACTTTTGCTTAAACTGCACATCACCTGAGAAAAACATACGATCATACATTTAAATTATTTAGTAAAATAATTCAGTTGAACTTAGTTGATTAACTTGCTTCTCTTTGTAAAGTGCAACAGAACAGGTACAAACATTAGTTGTTCACCCCAGACATTAATGTTTGTTAGCACAGTTGAAGCTGCATCCAGAACCAGGGCAGGTCAGTGTCCTCAGTTTCATGCATAATGGTCCAGAAAAGGCAGATCTTTATAAATTTTAGGAATAAACATTTCCCAAGATGCTATTCACCAGAGAGAGGGATTTAGGACACTTTGAAAGGGTTCCATGGAAAGGAGAGGATGAACTGATCTGTGACATGTGCTCTTTGCAGAAGCGGTGAAAGGTAGGCAAATAGGACCTTATCAATGACCAGTGTCACTCTTCTTCTCTTACTGCTGATGAGCTGGGCATCTCTGACAAAAACCAAACCACTGCCATCAACAGGCTGCTAAAGCACAATCAAGCCCCATTTCATTCTGAATGCTTTTGAAGTTTACAAAATAAGATTGATTTTAACTAAAAGCAAGAATTGTAGCACGATGAAGGAACGCATAGACATTTCAAACATTCAGGATGATAGTCGTTTTTAAAGTACCCCTATGCCAGTTACAAGAATTCAACTTTATAGTAAGTTTCATTTTAATACCCTCATTTTAAATACCCTTACTTTCCATCACCAGGACCTCACTGCCCACCATCCAGGCCACCTACAATAAGCAGTGTGTCAGGAGATCTTGTATCATCATTGCAGACCCTTCCCATGATTTGTTCTCCCTACTGCCGTCCAGAAGACCCAGTTGTAGCCTGAGGGCCAAAACCACCAGGCTCAGCAACAACTTTCCACCACAAATTTCCAGGCTGCTGAGCTCTGAGAGCTCAGGACCAATCACCTCCTGCACCACTGGCCATGACCACAGTTTGCACATTTACATTATATCTATTATGTTTGCACTAATATCCATGCATCTGTGCATTCTATACTACTGTTCATAATTTTTATGTTTGTTATCTAAATTCATCTATATTGAGATCTTCTTTATCAACTGTATTGAGCACTATGGACCAGCAGGAACTTAATTTTGTTCCTCCTGTACACCTATGGTATAAAGAATTAACAGTCAATGATTCTTGACTTGAGGAGGGAGCTTGAATTCTGGGCCCCTGAGAAATTTAAATTCATACCACTTTTCTTCATAGTGATGTATGATTATGTAGTATTCAGTCAACACCTTTATCCAAGGTGACAGTGTGCTAAACACGCACGCGCACACACGCGCACACACACACACACCTGTCCACCTCAAACACCTCCTTGGACCATGACATGTGACTGGAGCATGTAGGGAAAACGCCCGTGAAGATAGGGAGAACTTGTAGACTTCATGGATTGAGCGGAACTTATGACAATTCACCTTGGGAGGGATTTTTCCAGAAACGGATTACCTTTGTATTACCGTGTGATCATATCCTCCTCCAGCTTGCAGTAAAACACGGACTATAAAAGAATTCTCACCATTTTGGCTTTTTTACTCAGATCTCTGTGGTCTATATGGAGGCCAGTTTGGGAGGAAAAATTACATTATGGCAACACAGCACAGTGTCACTTAATGTCCCCTCAACACAGGAGCCAATGACCCCCCCAGACAGTTGTTAGCACTGGGCAAGATTCAACACCCTGCCTTAAACTCAACAAAAACATGTGAACATGCATGAACAGCAGGGGTTGGGTACACAAGTAGGCATTTTGAGGGAGGGAGGATTCTCCAGTTTCTGACGTTTGACAAGCCCATCTGTTTTTGTCCACAAATGTTTGAAATGTCAAAATGACAGAAAGGTCCTTTTCACTTGAGGCTGTGTCCATCCCACAGAGAGGGCTAGCACCACAGGACAAGGCCATGGCTTTGAGGTACTTGTTTTCAGGACCTGACACATTCGAGAGAACCATCCTCAAATGGGCTTGGACAGGTGAGTCAAGCGAGTGCCTATCCTCTCACAGTACTGTTAGTCACTGTGTTATGGGCAGAATGTTAAGGAAACACTTCTTGGTACTTTTCAAAATGCTCTGTCTGATACCTAGATGCTTTCAGCTCCATGCTGCTGCTGAAGAGCCAAACAGACGGCAGTTCGGGCAGCACCCCGGAAGCAGGGCGCCGTTCGGCCCACTCAAGGTCATTCTACAGCAGAGGTGACTGCATGGGGAGGCCTGCGAAGCAGCGTAGTGCAGGAGAAAGCGCTCATTTGTCTGCCTGACACGTGCTTCCTTGTTTGTTTTCCCTCGGCCCAGAGGCAGCAGAGATGACAGCGTTGAACAGAGTAGACGGCCCTCTTGCCCCCCCACCCCTGTTCAGGCCAGACGAATCAATCACTCCTGCTGTGTGTTGCTGCCAGCCCCCCCATCTGCCTCCCTGCCAGTCCCATCAATGCCAGCCAGTCTCATGCCACGCACAGCTGCAGTGGGCGGAGCTGCAGCACCATGGGCCATGCTGGGGGACAGCATGGTACAATAAAGCAAGTGGAGAGGGTGAACACTTGCACACCACAGCTACAGGGATCGCTGGCAGCAAACTCCTGAAAAGGTAACCAAAAGCATGTTTCATGCACAGATTTTCAGTCACTAACAGTCTGCAATCGGCAGAACTGGCCCTCAGGTCACCCTGCCAGGACAGACTTCTCTTATCAGCAGGACAGCAGCAACAGTCACAGCTGGTGGCTCAACATCTCAGAAGAGGGAGGAGGGGGAGGTCTGGTGTCAGGAGCCAACGTTTCCTGTCGACGACCTCCTTCCTTTATCTCATAGTAGCCACCACCTCGCATGCAAAGGAAATGGACATGCAAAAATAAATGTGGGTAACGTACTGCGATGACTGCCAACACGCAGAGCATACAGGAAAAGCAGTTTCACTTACCTCATGACCCTATCAATTCATCCTCAATTCATGACTATCGCAGTGAAGGAACCATCAGCAATACAACTTTACAACTGTAAGAAATCCTACACAGACACAAGCCTATAAAAACTGGTTCTTCATAACTTTTTTTTTTTTTAATTTAAAATCAACTGAGGGAAGGGGGGAAAAAAAATCACAGCAAAGTTAAATGTAAAATGATAAAATGTGATCAGTACTTATGTTCACAGAAACCGAAAGAGAATCCAAGGTGTCTTTGAAATACAGGAGACAAAACAACATCTCAATCCGATCTTGCAAATGCCTCCGATTTTATACCATTAGTTTCAAGGTAGTTAACTAAGAAGCAGGGAAGGGTTAATTCATTTTACCATCAAACTCCCTTTCCTCTCTCACTTTCTTTCCTGAGTCTCTCTCTTCCCGTTCCCTTCCACCCAGTCATCAGTGACAATCCTTGTCCTCAGTGGCTCCCACAATCAGCAGTGGGTTTCTGTGTGGATGCGCCTCTAGGAGGGTCCTCGTGGACGTCGTATCTGCCTGTGCCTCTGTGCTCTGTGCACCCGTGGGTTTCGTCTTTCCACTATCAGTGCTCGACAGCAGTTTAGAGATGCTCAGCTCCACCTCTACACTCTCCCCTAGTTCCTCAATGAGCCGCTGGGTGGAGGCTAGCTCTGGAGGTCTGACTATGTCCCTCCCTTCTGATCCACTTTCCTCCTCCTCCGAGGAGCTGCTGCTGCTGCTGTTGGATCTCGTTCTGCTGAGGGAGTGCGAAGCACTTCTAGCCAGCTCCAGACCTCCTCCCTCCTCCTCCTCCTCCTCCTCCTCATCCTCCTGGACCAGGGCTGCTGCTGCCTCCAGCTCGTCCAGCTCCAGCCCCAGATGAACCTTTCGCAGCGTTGCCTTCCTCAGCGGCTCCGCAAGTGCCGTCACTTTCTTCGACCTGTGGGGGGGAACAAAGGCCGGGAGATGTGAGGAAAAGGGCAGGATGCAGCAGTCAGACACCAACACGATCACAGCTCACCACATACCAAACGGAAGTCGGTCAAGACACACAACCAGTGGAGTTATCTGCTCAGAACAGACAAGTGCAGCCTGCCTGCTTGCATGCTACGCATCACGTTCAGCCTCCACCCTGCTGACAGTTTTTTTTTTTTTTTTTTTTTTTTTTTTTTTTGGACACAATTTTTTGGCAGAAANTGCTCTGCTCTCACAAAGCTCCCTTAGCAGCGGCGCGCCATGTCGAACTGGGTAAAGGTAAATAACGCGGTGTATGTGTGTGAGTGTGTGCGCGCACGTTTTTTTTTTTTTTTTTTTTTTTTTTTGTTCAGGACACAATATTTGAGCAGACAAAGCTCAGCTGAGCAACGTGTGTTTACGGTTTTACGGCAGGGCAGGCAAGCGGGTTCCTCTAGCTACAGTTCATCCTTGTCTGCATCCTGCTGTACATACGGCCTGTACGGACTTCCCCATCTGAGCTCTCCCAGCGGGGGGGGGGGGGGGGGGGGGGGGGGGGGGGGGGGGGGGGGGGGGGGGGGGGGGGGGGGGGGGGGGGGGGGGGGGGGGGGGGGGGGGGGGGGGGGGGGGGGGGGGGGGGGGGGGGGGGGGGGGGGGGGGGGGGGGGGGGGGGGGGGGGGGGGGGGGGGGGGGGGGGGGGGGGGGGGGGGGGGGGGGGGGGGGGGGGGGGGGGGGGGGGGGGGGGGGGGGGGGGGGGGGGGGGGGGGGGGGGGGGGGGGGGGGGGGGGGGGGGGGGGGGGGGGGGGGGGGGGGGGGGGGGGGGGGGGGGGGGGGGGGGGGGGGGGGGGGGGGGGGGGGGGGGGGGGGGGGGGGGGGGGGGGGGGGGGGGGGGGGGGGGGGGGGGGGGGGGGGGGGGGGGGGGGGGGTGTGGGGGGGGTGGGGAATGAACAACTCAAGTGGATTAGGATAGAGTGTTCCCGTGACAACACAATGGGCACCATCTCTTTTCCCTTTCATCTGCCCTGCAGAGGCAGCAAGACCCTCAGCCCAAGTGACCCAACCCTACTCAGTTTCCCCACTGGCAACAATGAGTCAAGATCACAAATGCAGCAAGCCAATTGGCTGCATTTTTAAATCCTGCTGATGTGCACTAAATTACAATGCTATAAAACAAATGCACCCTTTTATACAGGTTTTTATAGATGCTTTTATAGACTGACAAGGCAGTCTTATTCTCACGTTAACATAATTACCAGAGGGCATGTTGGGAGCTCATTATCTACTTTAGCGACTATAAAGCGGCACTCTGAGAAAGAATTAGAATTTGATTTATGACAAGTCACTCTGGTGTGGCAGCAAGGTGGGGGTGATTGGGTTGTGCTTTGATGATAATCTCACACCAATGCTTAAGGAAGAAGAGAAATGTTCAGCTATAAATGCTCTTCAAGGAGAGAGCAACACAGCTCCAATGCAGGGAGATGTTGCCTGGTCTCTTCCTGCCCGCGATGGACACGAGGGGCTTGTTTCCGAGCACAGCATGCTTCAGGCGTCAAGACTGTGGGATTTGCGAATAAGGACGGCAGAGACCATCAAATTACATGCTTGTGATTATAAGTTTGCAGGTTAACGTCTCTGCAGGGGACCCTTCAGCTGCTCCCACGAGCACATGCACAACTGCTTTAGGGAATATCGTTTAATACACAATCATATTACTCTGGACACAGAGCATCTACAAAGCACCGAAAGGATAAATTAAAGAACACAAATTAAGGCAAAACAACAGTTTTATCAGGTAAGAATTTTACCTTTTAATATTTACACCTCCGTATCCTGTATTTACATGTGGATTAGCAGGTCTGTGAAACCACTGTGTAAAACAAGTGACAGGCAAACTTTGAGTACATATTTCAACAGAGGAGACACCCCCCCCCAGTCTCTCTGCCTATCACACACACACAGACACACACACACACCGATACATTCCTTCAGTCCATTCAGCTCTATGGAGAGCTGGTAATATTATACACCCATATGATAACAATACGTTCCTTGTGGAAAAATACTCTCTGGTAAAGATCTAGAGTAGTAAATGAATGACCTCTCTCAATGCCCGCAATGTGCAGATGAGATTACCCTGCCGTGGCGGTAAGTTCCAGCACGTGCATAATTCATGAAGCCGAAGCCACAGATGCCCAGCTTGGAGACCTGAAAATGACTGCAACTGTGATGCCCTGTACTTAATGCAGGTGAATGGTAAACATCTCTGTGGTGATTACAAGGTGACCTGTGTGAGTTCGAGGGCCAGATGGGTGATGGTCAAGCCAAGGCCCTGAGGACAAGGAATGGAAAGACATTCTCTCTTTGACAGACAGACAGACAGAGGGCTCTTGATCTGTCAACATCAAGGCCACTCTAGGAATTACTAAGGGCTATCCTGCAGTATGACTACTGTGTATAAATGTATGCATATATGTGTGTGTGTGTGTGTGTGTGTGTGTGAGTGAGAGACAATGTTTACCCTACCCTAGGTGGGCAGGTCACCCTGCGGCTTGCCTGTCACAAGAGGATCATACACAGAGCAAGAGCTCAAGCCTTGAAACACTTTCCCACCAGGACACCAACAGCAGGGAAAGACACACAAAAGCTGTTAATTACCCAGTTTTCAGAAGAGGCTTGCTCTCAGACACACACACACACACACACACACACACACACACACACACACACACACACACACACACACACACAATGAAGGAATGCTGCGCAACTCCTGTGGCTGCTCCTCCACTATCCCTTTTTCGCCTACAGTAGGAATATGCTACAAAGTACGATCCACCTTGGCAGATGAAAACAAAGTCCAACACCGTGCATTTGCAGTGAATCCAGCACACAGCTGAACAAAGGCAACAGCCCCCTCCACCGCAGCCCGCACCCTGCCCCCACATGTGGTGACTTTGCAACACTGCACGTAGGCCTTCCCCACCGGCATCTGCAAGGACCTCAAGCAGGTCTATAAACACCGGCGCAGCCCTTCAGAGCTTCCATGAGAGGTGTGGGCAGGAACCTCCAGTGGGACCGCCACTTCAAAGCCCCCTGTGTTGCCCTGGCCCTGTGGGAAGTCATTACTGAGCTAGCCCTGCGGCGCTCTGCTTGCTCTTGTATCACTCTCTCTCTCATTCATTCTTGACTCTTTTTTCATCCTAGGTAGAGAATAAGTTTTACACTATTGAGCCATTACAATGCTGCCATTGCAGTTTGCCCCATTCACCAAGAGGGAGGACCTTCCAAGGTCTCTAAACTTAAAGATAAAAGACGCAAATAATTGTTAATCTGTAGACTATTTCACTGGTAAACACTACATTCCGAAGCCCCAGATGAAACATATCTCATTAATTACACAAACTCGTTCCAGTCTGGATTCCAGGGTTTGCTCAGCGCTGAAGCAGAAATTTTGCATGGAAACAGTATCAATCAACTGCAGGTTTGCTGAACTCCATGAAGAGGAAAAGAAAAGAAAAAAAAAAGACAATGTGGAAGCCATTTCATCAGACCCTCTGCCCAGTTCCTGGAGCTGAAAGAGGGCCACTGGAAGACCTGTATTCCGTATGCACTGTGACATGGATCACAGCAGAATAATGAAGCATAAATCCTCAATGCTGTGGGGACCTCAGTCCCCTGGCAATGTGGCTCATGGTGGTTGAAGCATGTGAGGCCCAATCATCCCAGACAAGTAAATCAGACATAAGACTGAGACTCCAAGCTGGCTATTGGAACACATCTTCAGAACAGATCAGACCTGATGGTAACCTCACCAAACTCAAACAGAGCATCACCAGGGTCAGATGAGAAAAGTTCCAGCTTCCAAGAAACTCAAATGCACACAAAGACTGCAACAGCACTGCAGCCAACAGGCAACCAAGACCAAATACTTTAAAATTGGTGTCAGACCATTAAGGTTGAAACGCAGATTGTTACATTAGGACAGGAAGTCAGTTTCATTCAAAACAACTGCATGAAGGATAAAATGAACACTGTTGAAGACATAATGGTAGAGGTCCAGGTATGTGGGGACAGAGCCTGTTTGAGGAAATGACAGCATTAAAAATAAAGTAAATCTAAGATTTTACAATTGATAGTGTTGCTTCCAGGGGTTCCAACATGTCCATTTGCATCCACACACACACACACACACACACACACACACACACACACACACACACACACACACACACACACACCTCATACAGGGTCATCATAACAGAAAGAAAAATACAATAAAGTAGAACTTCTGCCTATGCACTTTACGATACCCTGAAATATAAATAATTTACTCAGGTACCTCATGCACAAGATGCTTGCAAACAAACACAAAGTTGCTGAAAGCACCAGTGCAGCTCTGCTAAGTCTGTTAATGATTCTTAAGTCTGTGCATTCAACAGGTCTTTGTATCAGATAACTTACTTTAGTCGAGTGCAGTTGTGATCTTGCGCCCGGAAAAAAAATGTTACCTTTTAGCCGAATACAGTACACCCTTGACCCTTAACACACTGGTTAAAAGTTTAATTTTTTTCTTCATGTGATGCTGAGAGAGGACCATCAAGTGGCTAGTTTAACAAACTAGCAATCTATTTAGCTACACTACTATATCCTGTAAGCACACGAATGTGATACTGACCAATCCAACAGTAAAGATTCTGCTAATTTTTAAAGCAGAACCATATTTGGGGATTGTAAAAAGTGTAAGGTTTGCAATGCTTTTGCCACCCTGATGGAATGTTCAGCAGTTTTTCCAGCAGGGAGTGAACTGGGCAAGTCAAAATGTATGGAGACTGACCCCATCTGAGCGCCTGCTGCTGACCACACTGGGCTACTGCTGCGGTGTTATAAGGGTATTTCTACCAGCCGCATGGAGTGAAATTTGATCCATCGCAACTAAAACACAATTTTTGCAGAAACAAGGGAGACAGAAGTGCTTTTCAAATAGTCTTCCATGGAGTGTCTGGACTTGTGAAAGAAACCCATATTAAAATGGAAAGAACTTGCAACCTCCACAAAGAACCAGATTCAAACGGTCTTCATTATAAAGTAGGAAGTAACTGATCTGAAACCTTGGATGTTTGTTGAACCAGGTCTTTTTTGATTTACAATCTTAATATGGACCAGACCCTATTATTTAGAGCTTAAGCAGTGAATCACTCTAGAACAGGAACCCCACCCCTCCACATCTCTTAACATTTCCAGTGATATTAACATCATTATAATACACAGTGATACTCCAGGTAACATACTGGTCCCCCACTGTTTGCTGAAAATCAGCTAGGTCTCTAACCCAGGTCCCTGAGTACCACACCACCACTTCTGAAAGCCCTCCTAGGGGAACCAGTGATGTATGTAGAATCAGACTTCACTGCTGGTAGAAGAAGCTGCAAATGATGAGCAGAGAACCCCTTTCCCAAGCCTCCTGCTGAGGTGAAAGCTTCTTCCCTCCTGCAGAGAATAGAGGGAACACTCATCTGGGTACAGGACACACAAAAAAGATGGTCCAGTTCTGGAAGAGCAGCACACAGCAGGCTGAGATCCTTTAGTCTCCAACGTATGCGTTCACACTGGAGCAGGGCTGTTCTCCATGACTCTCTTATAGATATGTTCTACACCACAACGTCCTCCGCCTCTCACATACAACACAAACACAAAGGGCAGATGCCAAGAAGTATTCAGTCTATGGAATAAGCCTTTGCTGAAAGTAGGACTTTACCATCATCTACCAACAACCTTCCTTTGGAAATACTGACTTAGGGAACATTTTGCTCAAAAAAGTGTTCAGAAACCTTCCACGTATTTCAATGAAAATGTATAGAATTTTAACATTTAGATTTGTATTAATATAAGCACTCTGGGAAATGTAGCCCAAGGTTTTAACTTTTCAAGAGGGCAGAAAGGTTTACAGCCAAATCCAAAAAGAGACTTGATTATTAATTCATGTTCAGATTTTCTGATGTAATCTGTCAAAACTACCTGTGTGAAAATGGAGCACATGACACTATACTCAGTGGTACTGCAATGCTACTGCATTTTACCATAAAATACCATTGTACCAGATGTGTGTACACACACACACACACACACACACACACACACACACACACACACACACACACACACACACAGATACAATACTGCTTTTATGCTTTTATGTGTGTCTGTCCAAAATCCTTGGGGGCCAATAAATTTTTTTCTGTCAATCTATTAAAATATTGTTCCCACAGCTCGAGTTTGGATGACTTAAGTGTGTATCTGGGATGAGAAGCCATAATGCCTGGTAGAACCACCCGTGCCTGCATGCCTCTGACAGTCAACCCCACCCGGCTCCCCACAGGCTCTGCTCAGCGTTCCAGATGGCAGTGGAACATGGACAGTGAAGTCTGTTGCAGGGTGGGCTTCCTCCTCTCAGCCTTCTTCACTTAATCCACAGGTTTCCAGGGAGTTTCATGTGACCCCCAGCTGGGTATGAAGATAAGAGGATAGGGAATGAAAATGCAAGAGGGGAAAGCATTCCTGTTTACATTGCATCACAGCTGTTTCAATGCAGGGAACCTGCCTACCAAACCAATACATCAATTATTCTAACATCTCAGAGGGAGGAGGAAAAAATATGTTCTAAATATGGTCACTAAAATAACTGGTTTTCTAAATAAAACAAGTAAAAAAGCAGCAGTCTACCTCTGATCAAAGCACAATCCTATAATCTTTTCTTAAATTCAATTTAGATGTCTTGCAGATATCACAGCATGTTTTTATATCATGTAGGAGAGGGGAGAGGAAACGAAAAAAAAAAAAAAAAAAAACATTGAAAAGGCCGGTTTGTATAAGTTACATAAGTTCCAGCTGGTAAACTGATCTGACACACCAGCAACTGTTGATCAGTTAAAAAGCTGCAGATTTCCTTCACGTGTTTTGAAGAGCTACAGTTGAACATGGATCACCCTCCATTTGCACTATTGTATCCAACACCACCTAGGCTACTGCAGCTCTCAGTTCACTGAACAACTATTTCTGTTTCTATAGCAATTGTTATATCGATGTGCTCCACGATGAAACACAATATTTCTTTATGCTGTCCCCTTAGAGAGTGTACATGTTGCAAAACAATTAATAATGTGATGTTTGCAAAACAGCAATTCTGTGCCATGATCACAGGTGTTAGGTGATTTTCCTGTTTGGTGGAAAACATTTACAGCTCTTAAAATAACAAGTCACTGTAACCATGTCATGGTTGAGGTTCTTTCCTAATATCAGACCTAATGTTACCAACCCACTATTGCCCCCACAAACTAAGCTGATAATGAGGAAGCTTAGCTTTGTTCAGCAACCTGCCATAACATGAGGGTGCTGGACTTTTCTGGAAGGAAGCTTATATTAAAAATTTACTAGTATAAAAAAATGCCTCTTCAGCACTGTCTGCAGATCATATAACTAGCAGAAACAACTGATGTATTTAGAACTGGTAAAGTGTAACTGACAAACCCCATAAACCCCACACAACACAGGTGGACACAAAGTCATTGTTCCAACGGATACCCAACTGTCTGCAAACCACACACCTCCCTGCTAAACTCTGTAAATGAAGAAGCTTTGAACTAACTCAGCTTGAATGACTAGCTTCTTACACCTGTTATCTACAGCTCTGTTAACTTTCAGGTCAGGCTACACCCTGCAGATTTAACACATCAACAGGTCAAAAGTGCAATGCTTCTGTAGGGTTGTGGTGATATATTTTGAAATATTCAGGGGTAAAGAGACTAAGCTAATGTAAAAGTCTTTAAAAAAGGCAGATTATGGTTAATGTTGCGAAACTGTCAAATTGCAAGAAGACATTCTAGAAACTGCTTTTAGATGCTATGAGCAATACTTCTTCAGCAGAGTTATGACAGAGGCCACATTATTATTCAGTTGCATCACAAGACTGATATTATACTATCACAGAATTTCATTATTTATTATATTTATTGCAAATTTTCAGAATGAGACTTCACTTACAATGAATAATTGATTAAGATTAGGCTTTAATAATTCTTAAATCTTAAAATGCATTAATAATTTTGTTTCATTTATGTGCAGAGAAGGCAGCTATAAATAAGTTACTGAATAAAAACACAGCTCTACTTGGCTGGGAAAGAAAAATTAATGACACGACCACAAGGAGTTCTTAATTCCACATTCTACCTTTCTGAAGAGTCGGACAAGCAGGTGCCATTTATTTTTAAGCACCTTTGTTGGGGCTTAAACTGGCCGAATAAATATTGAGAAATCTTACAGCAAAGTCACAGAACACAGAAGACATAGACTGGTGCTCAACCTGAGCCCCAAAGGAAGAAGGCGTCTGACTGAAGCTGAAAGGGCTGTGAGATTTTCTCTGTCTTTAATCATAACGAAGCTCTGTATTTATCCCAAAGTGGCTTCTGGTGTGCAAGGTGCTCTTAAAGTGGAAAAAAATAAATAATCCTTTTAGTACCAAGCAAAAAGGCTGGAGGAAACTGTAGATTAAGTTTTTATAACTTTGTAGGCTCAGCTTACACAACTTTAAATGCAAGTTCAACATGCAGCATCCTGCCATCTGTTTATAAAAAAAAAAAAAAAGAATTCAGGAACAGGGCTAACAGTTGGAGGTGTTTAAAAGGTTGGCCTCCTTTTAACACAGTAGGTTTAAAAAAAAAAAAAAAAAAAACAAACAAAAAACCACAGGTGTAAATTTGTCACAGTAATGTTCATCTTAACTTTACACTTGAGTGCCTTTACCAAAAAAAAAAAAAAAAAAA